>JAMKCH010003706.1:0-36246 GCA_023653785.1 Ophioderma brevispina
AGGCCAAACTGAAGCCTGGTACAAGGGTAGCTTTAGACATGACCACCCTAACAATAATGAGGTAAGGACTAGTTAATTTACACAAAGATACATAGCCAAATTCACTGTCACCACTGTGTCTGCACTCTGTGATATCATGCACGGTAGCCACAAATTTGAAGTTGTTCAGTTGTAGGAACTTTGAAGCAGCTACACTGTGGCTCATAATTTCTTGGACAGTTTAGAACGTACGCCCGCTTTCCCGCCAAAACGGCGCACCGTCGGGTTACACGTAGACGCAGTACTCACAACGAGCAATGCGCGCGTTTGCTATGTCCAAGAAGTTATGGCCCAGAGTATAGGTATGTATTACCCACCATGTGTTAGGTACTCCGGAGTTACCACACATAGGCATCGCAATCTATTCAATGTGTCACTTCAAGTGCAGTGACAGATAATGAGTGCACATTTCCCCCTTACAGTGACAACATATTTTGATTGACACACATGCTTGTACAGAAGTTTGCCAATTTGCACAAAGATGCTTTGCTTCACTTGGCCCTGCACTCCGTGTTCAACACTGTCCTACTTGGTGGAGATAATTTTGAGGTGTCATATACCCCTATATATGATGTGTAAAAACATAAATGACCAAAATTAAGAAATAAAGGGTGATGCAGTATCCTTTATGGGCGAATAATGTGTCCGAGGTCGGGAAAAAATAAATGATGAACGAGGCGCAGCCGAGGATACATTATGAGCCCATAAATAATACTGCAAACCCTTTATTTCTATTCTATTACCGAAAACAGCATAATATAATGAGAAAATGCATTCGCGACCCATTATTGCAGAATAATGGGCAGTAGACTGACCAATCAGAATGCTGCATTTTCAATAATGGGCAGCAGGGGTAATAGAATGTTAAATAATGGATAAGATTACTAAAATAATCACAAAGAGCTCAAAGCTCATTTGCATGGGAGTACCTTCACCATGGGGTGACTAGTGCTTTAGGTACTGTATGTGTACCACCGATGTGGTACCCATGTGGATGGGTACTGTGTGCCCACTCTGCAAGTACTTAAAAGGTGCTCCTATGAAGAGTAGAAACACTCCTAAACATTAGTGTTAAATACCTTGTAAACTTGATATTTTCAGGGATGAGCTTACATGTATGCATGAATTGCATGAGTTTGCTTATTACAGACATCTCTGTACACAGCTAAAACAAAAAATATCAACGGTGACACACTTTTGACAACAAATTTGGATTATTTATACCACTGACTTCATCCTTTGTAAATTTTGCAAAATTTCATTGCGGGCAAATATGAATTTTCCTAAAAATCTAGTTTAACACGTCTCTCTATGGAAAATGGACATATAGAGGGCGCTATAACATACCAATTCTGACCTCTGTAGGCCTATATGGCAAGATTCCCGCAATGATTTTTTCTGATTTTTGCAGAGGTAATAGCTCTTGCATATCCCTACTTATTATCAGTTGTCAAAATTGTGTCGCCACTGCTTAAAATTGCTGTAAAAATAAAAGACACGATTTGCAAGGGGTCAAACAGCTGTGTGTAATTATGGGTGTTCATCGGCAGTGTAGACCCCGAGAGGGGTAACATAGTAAATTCATATATAAGTTGTAGGTTGTTACTGATGAAGTAATAATCTGCTTGTGTTAATTTGCAGGTATCTACCACGTGAAGTTGACCCACTGGTATACAATATGTCACATGAGGACCCTGGCAATGTATCCTATTCAGCTATTGGTGGCCTCTCAGAGCAGATCAGGGAACTTAGGGAGGTCAGTGTATTAATGCTTACAGTATACAACTCAATCCTGCAAATAAAAATAAGATGAAATACAAAATTTGAATTGGCATTTAAGTAGTATGAGAACAAAATCTGGTGCATTTGTTGGTTTAAAGGGGCATTTCGTGATCCCCAACCTCATCTCCCGACTTACCTAAAAAAAGTTGAAATTTTAATACCATCTTAAATGTTAATCCATGTATACCTAATCTTATGTGCAAATCCAGTCGTATCTGTAAGAAATTCACAATTTTGTATTTCTGTCCGTAAACGGACAGAAATTACAGCATAGTGGCCTATGGAACCGTGGGAAAACAAGCATTTGCTCATAACACAAAACTGCAAAATTTTGTGAGTAAGCTTTTCTCAAGGAGTGAACAATGAATAAAATAGAAGGTATTGGAACCACGAAATACACCTTTTATTAGGAGTACTGGTAACCGTGTAATATACTGTGGCTTTGCAAAGCAATTTCATAGACATAATAACTGATGTACAAAACAATTTCTTTGATTTGACCTGATCATATTGCTTGATACTCAGGAATGCAATTTTTTGTCAGCAATGTAAAATATTTGTGTCACATTTGATTATAGACATTGTCATTCAATACAACTAAATTTAGTTGCTGCTGTTGATGGGAACATTTATGAAGCAATCAATTGGAAATATGAGGTTTGCATGATTTTTTTTTCCTGCAGAAGTTGTGAATTTGTAGACTCACAAATTATGTACGAGTGTTTTTTTTTTTACAAAATATGAATCGCTGTGAATTGAGGTTGTTGGTTCATTTGCTTTTATTACAGGTTATAGAACTACCTCTGTTAAATCCTGAGATATTTTTACGAGTTGGAATTACACCACCAAAAGGCTGTCTTCTCTATGGGCCACCAGGTAACTTATTCGCTTTTTACAAAGGAATTGGACCGGTAGTCATCCATGCTATTTGTGCCGAGAGGAGGTATGGTGTTCTTCCCACAATGCAATTTTTCCAATGCAATTTTTGCACTGGTTGTGACGTGAGTTTATTGTAACTAACAGTCAGTGTCCGATTTATGAAATTAAAGTTACATGCACAATTAGAACTTTTCCTTGAAAATAGGCTGAATTGCACAAAAATTTACATGCACAGACAAAATTTTACATGCACAGGGCCAATGTTACATGCATTTGTGCATGTCAAACCCATCTAAATCGAACACTGCTAACAGTACTTAAATAACAAGATTGAGATGAGTTTTGTTCATTTTATTTTGGGTACTTTTTGTCACTATAAACTCACATGGTAAACTTTGCAAAAATTGTATTGGAAGAAATGCATTGTGGGAAGAACACTCTATCTCCTCTTATTTGTGCCTTTGGGGTTTGTTTTTGAGTAAGGGGTACTCCAATATATTTTTGGTCCTCAAACTTACAAGCAATCCATTTATACCGCCAACCACTATAGGCAGTTTACAAATTTTGACAAGTGTCTCCAAGCGTACACCCTTGCCAGGGTGTATTTTTTGTGTTACACTATTTCAGGGCATGGTGTTGTAATTTATGGAGTATCTTATGTGTTGCCACTTGCCACATAGTGTGTGTTTTGATTCCGAATAATAGAAACCCTTCTCTGTCACTATTAAAGTTTGTTTGTGTCATGTAAATTAGTGTTGATATATATTTAATATGATAAAACAGTTAAGTCCTTGGTCATTTGTGATTATTATATTAGTGTCTTATCATATTTGTGTCTATCATATTTGCTGGTGGGGTATTGTATTTGTAGACTGTTTTGAGGCAAAAAAATGAGATCTATAGATTTATATTCGACGAAACGAAACACGCTTTATTCCGTTATTTAAGAAATAAAGGGTCAGATGTTCATGTTTATGGGAGAATTAATGTGTCCGAGGCAAGTAAAAACATGAATAATGGGCGAGGCGAAGCCGAGACCCATTATTCAAATGTTTTTACTGCCGAGGACACATTATTCGACATAAACATGAACATCGCACCCTTTATTTCTATTCTATTACCGTAAGAAAGTAAAATAATACCAGAAAAACTGGCCATTTCTTACTAAAAAACGTAACAGTTGTTTACGTCTTTAGAGCTCGCGCTTTGTCTTCCCGCGTAAATGTTAGCGTCTGCGCTTATAGTGATGGTGGCACACGCTGAAAAGAATGTGCGCTTTGCATCACGCATTAGAGCGTAATCGCGACCCATTATTGCAGAATAATGGGCTGTAAACAACCAATCAAAGAGTGCGCTTTTGAAAAATGGGCAGTAGAGGTAATAGAATGCACATTTTATACTCTGACGGAATAAAGCGTGTAATCCAATGGGTGCACTGAGCCTGTTTCGTTTCGTCGAATATAATAAGCCTCTATAGATTGTAAAAGATTTGTGTAGGTACTAAACTTTCATTTGTTATATTGTATTCAGGGACTGGAAAGACTCTTCTTGCTCGAGCTGTGGCCAGTCAACTTGATGCTAATTTTTTAAAAGTAAGTGTACTGGGCTTTTGACCAATTTTGTAAAAAAAATGACTATGTTTATTATTTGAATTTCACTTGTTAAGAGATGTAAATCCCTCTTAAGTTAATTTTTAACCTCAAGGACATTTTACACTGAGTGTGAGGTCAATTTAAAATTAAGTAATTTGTTTGTAGAGCACTGTCTTGCAACAATTTTGAAATGGTTTGTCTTGAATATGGCTGCTTGATTTTCTAGTAACTTGCACAATATAATTAATGGGTAGGGGATTATATGGATGTTTGTAAATTTGTGATCAAAAGTCATTTTAGTCAATTGAGGTCATTGTTGGAACACACTTACATTTCCAGAAAGAAGCGCCATTTTTTTCGAACCCAGGTTTTTTGCATATTTCGAAGGCGTGCAAATATTTTAGATTACACCTAAATTGAATAAGCCGAATATGCCATCTTTATATAATAAGGTGATGATTTAGTATTTTCTGTTGTACATGACAGAAAAATCAAAGCATGGTTTTCTATAGGGATGATTACGATAGCAGGCAAGTTCAAAACAAGGTTTGCAGTTTTTTTTGTACTTGTTTGTCCAATAAACCATAGAAACATAGGTGGTCTACAACTGCTCCAGTGCAATTTGAGAGAAATTAGTATCCTAAAAAAATCCACCTGTCGCTTTAAAACACTTTTTCAGTTTTTAATGGATTTTGATGTCTGTCGGTCTGAGGAAACTTTGTGTGGTGATTCCCTCATGGCTTTCAGTAATTTTGAAATTGTGAGCCTTGTGTGACCTTTGACAAAATTAAAATGTTAATTTGATCCTTTTCTGACATGTATTAACCAAGTGGTCAAAAGAACCACTGACATGACATGTACACATGTATGGACTCACCTCTAATAATCCCTATGTGACCTTTGAGCCCATGTAAATAAACATGCTTAATGCTTTGTGTTCAGTTCACTGGATTTTGAAATAAATTGGCTACAGGGATTCTTGTGTGGTGGATCCATCCAGGTCTTCAAAATTCTGATTCTGTAACCCCCTGTGTGACCTTTGACCTCATTGAAATGTTAATATCTATACATCGATTGCCACCAAATAAGCAAGAATTATTAAGTTTTCATTGCTCTGCGCGTTAAAGTAAATAAAATATACGAGAGCGTTTGCACAGAATCACTTGCACCATGCAAAATATACACTGCATTGCATCTCTTGTGTCCACCAATGTGGTGGACACACTTTTGCAACCTCAGGGAAACAAATTTGCATCCAAGTAGACACTATTTTCAAAACCTAGTGTGAACCCTGGCACATGCTGAGGAAGGATGATGAGCATGTTTTAAGAAGGGCTTTTGATTTTGAGGTGGATGGATTGAGGAGGGGATGACCAAATAGAACATGGAAGAATCAAGTGGAGGAGGAGAGTTGGAGTGTTGGGTTGAGGATGAAGGATACTTTGAATCGAACAAAGTGGAAGGGCGAGTGTGAGGTAAATCCGGCTACCCCCGATTTACAGGAACAAAACGGGATTTAAAACTTTAGACTTACTACTTGTGTGTACACAGATTGACCTCTAATAACCCTTATGTGACCTTTGACCCCCATTCAAATATACTTAAATTTTATTCGCACCTTGATAATTGACAAACCTTGACATACGCACAATTGGTCACCTAATTCTGTCCTTGACTATACTACCCATGTCATTCAGTGCCATGGCGTGTTTCTAGGGATGGGGAAACGTTGAAAAGGTCAACCATTTATGCTACACTTCTTTAGGACATGGTTATGATGCAGGTTTTTAACTGATGCTACCCGCATGTCATTCACCATCTCTGGGTGCTAACCAGCTGGATTAGCAAGTTTACTGCTTATTTTTTAACTACGCGTCAGGGTTAGCATTATAGCGAGAATCCAAGAATCAATTCTCGCAAAGATTCTCCTGAAAAAATTGTGGGAATCCAAGTAGATTCTAGCAAACTTATACGTTTACACACAAATTGAATGAAGGAGAACCCAAGATTCTCGTAAATCTTGATTGGTGGGGAATCTATCCGATTATTCTTTATTCCTTAGGTTATATACATGCATTCACCGTGTCGTCATATTTTTCATCATTTTGTACTTTGCAGGTAGTATCCAGTGCTATTGTAGATAAGTACATAGGAGAGAGTGCCCGTCTGATAAGAGAAATGTTTGCCTATGCAAGAGACCATGAGCCTTGTGTTATCTTCATGGATGAAATTGATGCCATAGGAGGAAGGAGATTTTCAGAGGGAACATCTGCTGACAGGGAGATCCAAAGAACGCTTATGGAGGTAATGGGCATTTTGCACATGTTGTTACTGCATATAAGCATTTACCTAATAGACAACTCTGAAAGATTTAACAAAGTTGTTGCAAATTGTAACACACTTATAGTGCCATTTGCATGTGAGCTACACTTACACAAGGGTGCATATGATGCCCCTCATGACAATAAATTTTCTTGTCCCTAGTCTTAAAGTGTGCTACTTGTCAAAATAATAACCTCCACCAAATTAATGGGGGGTCGGGTTAGCGCAGTGGGTCTTCCCTCCCTTCGCACCACTGTGGTCTCAGGTTCAACCCTCAGTCGGGCCTGCGATTTTATGTGCATTTGGTTTCCAGTCCATACTTGACGTTGCAGGTTTTCTCCAGGTACTCTGGTTTCCTCCTCAGTGTGCAAATTCCTTTGAACATTTTGTATAGCAGTTTTTGTCAATTTTATCATAAATGTGATGCTTTTATATATTCATCATTTTGGGTAGCATTTTGCTATGCTAAACAGGGGAATTTGCACACTGTTCCTCCTGCTTCTAAAACTGGGCTTTCTTCTCTAACGTGTATATGATAATAAAGTGAATTGAAAATAAAGTATCATCGTGACACCAAAATGACACGATAGTGTTGATGTGTCGTGAAATACTTATACCTCCTCCTCCACCAAATTAAAATTTATTTGTATGTCGTCAAGGGGGGGGGGGCCTCCGCGAGCTTAAAGTATTGTACACAAAGTCAATAGGATATTTGGTTGTTTTTTGACAAAACACAAAAAAAAAATTATGATCATTATTTGTGATTTAGTCAAATTCTCCAGGAGATACTTTACAATATTAATATATATGTGATGTGATCAAGCAAAATGAATCGGAAGTCGCAGATATTGATTTTTAGATATAGCCAAACAAAGGTGAAAATGTCTTTTGTTTCCTATTGTTTTTTGCCACCCTTCAACTGATTGTATCTTTGGTGGAATTAATCGGTCAATTTCAATGGGGTTTTCTGCAAAATTTAGCTTTCTAAATGGCGCATACAGTTATATGGAAAAATAAAAATTGAATATCACCGACTTTTTTTTAGACTCATTTTACTTGATCCCACCACATATTATTATCTTTTGTCTTCTTTCAATTTATGTCAACATGGGAAAGCCAGATGGCTTTTCAATAGTAGAAACTCTTTGTAAGTAAAGTATGGACATGTATGTAACCAGCTATAACAGGCTTGCACTTACAAACAATACCACATGTCCTCCTAAACATCCACAAATCTAATCGGGTCATGTCGTGGTCATTCTGGTATTGGCTAGCCTCCACTGAAATTAATTGATCAAAATGATTTTTTTTCTCGGATAAGGAGACACGAACACACTTTACCGGACACTCAACAATATTTAGTAAGGAGTCTAGGTTTGCCGCCGGCAACCGCTCCTCCATTGCAATTACACACGCCAAAGAACCTAAAACCACCAACAAAGCGAGGCACGTCGTGCTATTAGGACGTCACACCACCCTGCACATGCATATGGATGTAGTGTGATCTATTCCAAACCATATTGCATGGGGGTCCAGCATGTACAATCAGGGGAAATCCGAAAGCGCTGTGACACGAGGTTCAAAGTCCACATGGAATGAGTCATGTAAACACACGAGAGTTCGGAAACTAGGCCCAAAACGGTCATATTGGTTTTGCTTTGTGATATCAGCAATGTCAGTAGCATTAAAGACAATGTCAGAACAACCCATGAGATTTTCGCTAATAGTGAATTTGATCTATTGCAACACAAATGTATGTGTACTAATTGTCTACGACAATTATTATAAGCCCAAAATGAGAATGAAATGTAATTCGAGGAATGTGACCCAGGGCCACCAAGCTTTGGTGCTTTGGTAGAGCGCTATATCATTTTAGGGACCCCAACCCAAGGTTAATTATATAAGCAGTGGTGCGCTCTTCAATATGATCTAATGATGTTTTGTAAAGAAGTTCGTTTGTGGTGACCTTGTTTGTATTGTTGGGAAATGTTTCACACCTCTTCTTAAGATTTTGGTAAAACACAGACGACAATCATCACATTTGTGTTTTGTCAAAAATACAAAACGTCCTTTCAACTTGTGTACATTCCGAATAAAATTTTTAATGTGTTGGGAGGTTATTGTTTTGACAAGTAGCACATTTAAGACTAGGGACAAGAAAAATTAATTGCCATGAGGGCAGCAGATACACCCTAGTGTCATTGAACAGACCCCTCAGTGTGCATTAGTGGAATATACAAGAGACCATTGTCACCACACAGTTGTTTGGTTTCATCCATATGGACTTTTATGTGCTAAAAGATAGACTTTTAAAAGACATTGTATTTGTTGATTGTTATACATGCTGTGAATTGATAGACTGCTATGTTTCTAAAAATAGACACAATATTCAGGATTCCATAAAAAAATGTTTAGGGCTATAGCCAACATTTGTCCAAAAACCTCTTTAAATATAAATATTTGGCTTTAGATATGAAATTAGGGTGTACATTTTCTTTTATTTAAAGACACTATCAGTGATTTATCCAAAAGAGTCAAAGTATTTAAATTGCAGGAATAGATTTACTACAAGTGAAGAATAAACCGTAGAATTCTCATAACTACTTTTTCCAACTGAAGAATTGACAAGGAAAAGGAAGAAAAAGCAGTATTCAAAGATACGAATCTCCAATTAATTACGTGTGAAGTTAGTGTTCCGTGCGGACACTAATGACTAAATATTGGATTTTTTCCTTATTAGGCTGCTTCTGGGCCTATCATTTGTAGGGTTTGGTAGGATAACCTATACTTGTTACAGACATCCAAAAATCTGATTTTAGATGATTTTTTTCGATTTTCTGATATAGCAAATCACTGATAGTGCCTTTAATTGTAAAAACTTGGAAATAGGAGTGCCCAAATTAAACATGCAGAGGGAAAAAATGAACAGGAACTCCTTGTTTAGTCCAGAATATTTGCCAAATTGAAGATTTAAGTTATGTAATGGTGAGCAAACTCAATAGCAGTTAGAGAAAGTTGAGGGACTTACACCAACACACTCTGCCATTATCAATTTTCACACTTTCATCAATATTTCAAATTTGGACAAAGAAGTTTGCTCTAAAGTTCAAACATAGTTGATATGTAATGTATCTATAACTGTGCTTTGTTTTCAGTATGTATCTGTTGCACAGATACAGACTGAAAAGTATGCATAAACAGCTCTACTTTATATGATAAATTTTGTGCCCTGGCATACATGTCGAAAGACCTGAATCTATATCTATTCCACCTAATCCATATATGGTAAAAAAAATTGGCATTACTGTAATATTTCTGTTATTCAAAGCCCAATAGCTACAGAACTTGGATTATAAATGCCCCATGGGAACCTTCATAAGGTAATGAGGTCAAAGGTCACATACCAAGGTCAAAGGTCACATACCAAGGTCAAAGGTCATGAGATAAAGTTATAAAATGGGCTAAAACATCAAATTGGCCTCATTCAAGAAGAAAAAGTCCAATTGCTACAGAACTTGGGACAGGTATGCCCCTTGGGGACCTTTATATGATAATGTGGTTATGGATCACATACCAAGGTTAAAGGTCACCTGAGGTCAAGTTAATGGGCTGAAAAAATCAAATTGGCATTTTTTGACAGGTTGAAGTCCAATTTCAACCAAACTTAGGCCTTGCATGCAATAGGGAACATTCATATGATAATAAGGTCCAGGGTCAATTGCAAAAGTCAAAGGTCCTATGAGGTCAAGTTAGAAAAGGAGTGAGGGAAAGGTGGACTGCGAAGCAGGTGACACTTGTGGTTCGAGAACCGCTTGTCTGAGAACAAATTGCAGTGCATTGAGCTGCATTTTTCTTGATCAAAGCTGTCCTGGTCAGTTTCGAGGGATACCACACGTAGAGTGGTTTATCACTGCTGGGTGTAGCTCTGAGGGCTTGGTTCCTCTTAATTGTAATAATAAATGTGTATATAGTAACAAGGAGTTAATCCCAGAGCAACTCACTGACTGATACAACATAAATGTCAGGTGTGTTTATGCGTGTTATTTTTGTGTACAGCAGACATGGATGTGTTGGGTGTGTACATTGTGTGTATTAATTATGAACATCAACCCATTTACAAATTGTAAAATGATATTTTCTCTGAAAAAATATTCTTGGTACATTGTAAGATCTTACTGTAAAAGTATAATAATTGTTGTTCTTACAGTTGTTGAATCAGATGGATGGTTTTGACACACTTGGTAAGGTAAAAATAATTATGGCTACCAACAGACCAGACACACTTGATCCTGCTCTGCTCAGACCTGGTAGACTTGACAGAAAAATTGGTGAGCACATTTGATAGAGTACTTGTACTCGACATGGTTTATTGTCCAGAGCAACAAATTAAGAACAGGGCACTGTGAAACACAGATTGTGTGTGTATATGTGTGTGTTTGAACTTACAAGAGATACATTCTGAGTGTATTTTTAAGTATAAAGAGACATTCTGAGTGTATTTTTACATTGTGGGAGTATTTTTCTTCATTGTGGGAGTATTTTTACTAGAGTTACTATGTTACGAATTGTCCTATAACGGAATAAACTGTAATCTAGTAAAAAAAAAAAAAAAAAAAAAAAAAAAAATAAGAAAAGTGAGTAAAACTAGAAAAAAAAAAAAATGAAAAAAAAAAATGAAAAAATCTTTAAAAATGTCTAAAAAAAGTCTTTTTAAGAGAAAAATCTCAAAACTATATAGGTTTGAAATTCTTCCTTATATAGTTTTGAAAAAGTGTATTTTTCTGAGAAAAATGTCTAAAAAGTGTCTTTTTAAGAGATTTTTCAGTAAAACTCCCGCAATGGAGCTTTTGCAAGGATGTGTGTGTGTGCATGCCTGCATGTGTGTGTGTGTGCATGCAATGGCTAACAATGTTGTGTGTGGATAAATTAAGGCTAATGACTCAAATCTTGTCAGGTGTTTAGTTTTGTTTTGCTTGACTTTTTGTTTGTTGGGTTTTTTGACAGATTGCATAGAAAAATCTGTCAATTTTTATGTGTATGTGTTGATATATGCTTGTCTGTCATTTCAACAATTTGCCACAAACCTTTTCTGTGATAACTATTCCAATCAATTTTAGTCATTATGTAGCTAATCACATGACACAACTACACATGTCATTCAATGACCTTTTGTGTGATGGTATTGGTAGAGTAATGTCAAAAAATTCAATAATTTGACATAACTGCTTTGTATAAAAACAGGTAGGTAGGTAGATAGATAGGTAGTACTGCCATTGGTTACCATGGCAGTACTACCTATGCCATTCAATCCCCTAGATCTGTCATAGGCTGTGGGAATTTCAAAAAGACCACCAATTTGCCATAACATCATTTATATGAAATCTATTTCAACCCCAAATTGGTCATTATTTAAGCCATCTTAATGTGATACTACTCATGTCACTAAGTGCCCCAGGAGTACTTCCTTGGTTTGTCATAAGTAGTGGGAAAAGCTCAAACATTCTTGTAACAGATATTCTTATAAAACTTCACCATCATATAACTTATCACACAACACTTTTACTGATGCCATTCAGTGCCCCTAAGATGCTCTTTTGGTTCTGTCATAGGGATGGGAAAATATGTCAAAAAGGTTAACAATTTTGAATAACTCTCTTCTACAGTAGGTATTTCAACCAATAGTAGATAATGATGTAGGTTATCATTTAACACTACTACCTATGTCATTCAGTGCCCCAAGTCCCCTCCACCTGTATTCAATCTACTTGTCAGGTCAGGTTTCCTATTAGGGCCTGCTACTGTATCCTGGCCGAGTTGTCGGCGGCTAAACCGTCACCCCCATCGATTTTCTTTTGGAAATCTGATGAGGAGGGTAGCTGGTTACCCTGGTAGAATGAAAAAGAAATCTACCTACAAGGGCATCAGCTCTGGAGAGCTTGGCGGCCATCCAGCACATGCTGCCTTGTATGGTGGGCATAGTTGCCCAAAGGCTAGGCCCACCGCCGAAAAACTGTGGATTGGCGTCAGGAAGGGCATCCGGTCAATTATCTTTTGCTCCAATAAATCCTCACACAGCAGTATTGCAGAGTGTGAGGTATATCCGGCCACCCTCGTTGACGAGGACAAAACCGGATTTAAAACTTTGGTGTAACTAAAAAGACCTACATGCAATCCATCTATGCCACCATTGCTAGCTTAAAGGCACTATCAGTGATTTGCTAAATCAGACAATTGGAAAAAATCATCAAAAATCTGATTTTTGCATGTCTGTAACAAGTACAGGTACCCAAACATACCTTGAAAATGATAATGCCAGAAGCAAGCTAATAAGTACAAAATCGGATATTTTAGTCATTAGTGTCCAAACGGACACTTCCTACAACACGTAATTGAATGGAGAGTCATATCTTTGAACACTGCCATTTTCTTCCTTTTCTGTCGATTCTTTAGTTGTAAAAAGTAACTTATGAGGATTGTACAGATATATTCTTCACTTTTAAGCTATTTCTGCAAATTTAAAATATTTGTCTCATCCGGATGAATCACTGATAGTGTCTTTAATAATTATGTGTGTGTATATTTTCACATTGTGTTTAAGCTTTAAAGGTTAATGTAACATGGCTATCTCTACACTCTTTTGAAGTCTGATTTTGAGAGATAAGCATATTTTTGCCAAATGACCGGATGTCCGCTTCTGGCTATACTGCAGACATGTTTTCTTAGAATTCATTTTTTGGTGCAAATTTTGAAAGTTCAGGTAAAGTACCAAGATAGCACTGTAGTTTATCAAAGATTGGCAAAAATGCATACATAGGATTTTAGGCAAGAGTCATTGAAACAAACCCTAAAATAAAGATCTCATATGAAATGTTTATATATTGCAGAAATTCCTCTGCCCAATGAGCAAGCCAGACTTGAAATACTTAAGATTCATGCAGCACCCATTACCAAACACGGAGACATAGGTAAGGCAAACCAAACGACAAGTTTATTAAATGGAAATAACACCATAAGTTTTGGTTTACATATGTGATAAATCATGTCAAAGTGATTCCCAACAGTGACACTATTAAATTAATGAGCTAATTACAAGATCAAAAATGATAAAGTGAAGTTATGACACATTCGATTTGCCAGTTATCTCATTGTCATTAAGACGTTTTGGCAAATGTGATGTCTTGTTTACAGTGTGTCCCATGATGAGTGTCATACCAATGTGAATAACTTTGAGTATCTAATAGGTTTGGATCCTTGATCAATAGCATTTTAAGTGATGTATTCAAATAAAACTTCGTTAACTGCTATTAATCCTCAAGTTACCATATCCCAGTTAATAGGTAATTGAAGTCTTACCTCTCCCACATCACATTCTGCTTAGCTGGTCAAGTAGCAAATTAGTCATACAATGAAGGAATCCAATTGCACATTCTGGCCTCAGTCCATGACGTGAATAGCAGGCGTATGACAGTGTCGCTGGCGGGCCATGAGATTTCATGCTCATACATTTTTTTCACTTCAGTGCACTTGAGTTTGGTACCATTAGGGTAATTAGAGTAATTAGTGTATGGGAATAGAGCTTGGTGTTAACCTAATGCCCACTCTGTTTTTTATCTCGTGGGGAGAGTGAAGAATAATGCGAGAGGAAAGAGAAAAGTCAAAATTTGCATTGGTCTTGAACCAGGGCTCTTCGGGCCCCAGTCCCATGGCCGGGAATAGCAAGCTACGATGGTGTCGTTGGCCCAGCCAGCGATTTTGTGCCCATTTGTGTCTTCTTTGGTGACACAGTCACTACATTCGGGACTTAGTGCATTTTTGTCACTCGGTGCACTGGTGCCGTCAGGGTAAATGAGCTCATTTGCATATTTGCTCTGATTGGCTCATTACTAGAAAGGTGAACTATCAGATCCCAATGTCCCAATTTGCAAAATTTGGTATGTGGGTTGTGCAGGCAAGTCGTCTCTGCATATCTAAAGTCTTTGGTAATGGCTTGTAGTGGTGTCAGGATTTATTCACCTGAGTAAGCTGATCCGGGGCCGTGTTTATCCATGATACGAATCCTAGCATGGCCCACATTGATGCTGGGGGCAGATTGGGAACAGTCGGGGGTTTTCACCGCACTCTTATTCGAAACTGGCATGTATTGTTGTGACTCGCAGTACATGGGACAGATGGCTTAACATCCTCTCTGAAGGGTGGGATGCTTTCATGATTCAATTGCCCAATTCCAAGTGAACCATGGAGGAGAGCGGTATTCTGTCTTTAATCAATATAGCTGGTATACAGATCAATTCCAGAATTGAATACCTGGATAATCTCAGCAAGTGTCCCCACTGGGATTAAAACCTGGGAATTTTGGTAAATTTGCACCACAGGCAAGCACCCTAACCACTAAGCTACGCTATCTTACATGCAAGTAATACCTTTAATAAGTCATTTGCATATTGGTTCTGATTGGTTCAATACTTTTACCAGAACTTCTACCAGATCCCAATGACCAAATTTGATGACACATGGAGTGTGGGTAGTGGTGCCTGCACTGTGGCATCACTATTTGTGCATATTAATGAGTTAATTTGCATATTTGTTCCCTGGCAGGAAGATCTTGCAAGTTTTGACTTGCAGTATTTTTTCAGAGTTGGAATATGGTGACAGTTTGTGAGACCCACTACATAATCCACTGAAATTCTAACATTCCATCATACACATTTTTTTTGGTTGGCAGCGTGGCTGCTCTCATCGAACTAGTGATTATTTTAACCAAACCTAAGCATGGTGATTTCCCTTTAAAAGCTACATGTAAAGAATTATAACGGATTGTGCAAATGTCAAAAGATCATCATTGAATAAGAACTCTACATAGTCATTCATACCTTAACTTATTGTCTTATGTCAAACTCAGTCAATATGCTGATGAAAGGTATTGTTCCATTTTACTTGCCTAGGAACATTCCCCTTTTATCTTGTGGTTGAAAATAGAAATTTGTATAGCGTATAATGACAAATGGCCATTGATCATTTGCTTTCAACTAAGGGTGATTTCTATTTGTTTTTTGTCTGAATAGATTTTGAAGCAGTTGTCAAGTTATCTGATGGATTCAATGGGGCTGATTTAAGGAATGTGTGTACAGAAGCAGGTAAGTTTCAGGAAAAAAACAAGTATCCATTAAACACACCAGGTGAACTATCTGTATTACAATTATCTTTTCACTGTCAGTTTGGCTCCTAATGTTAGCTTTAAAAATGTGGTCCAAAAATGCATTAAAATATTTCCATGTAGTGCATAGCTTTTTTTTAACTAAAAATATAAAAAGTCTAGCACTTAGGGTTTGAGGTAAATGAAGCTGAGACAAACATTTTTTTTGCCTAATTTACTGCATGCCCTGCTGTTAAAGCTCTCATACTAAATTAAGGTGCAAGATATGGTCACTGCTGAAGCTCGTTCATTTTGTGTCGTCTGCTGCAAACGGAGCGGCACCAAGGGCCCAAGACTCTGATCTGACCTCTGATCACCTCAAGTGACCTTTGACCCATTGACAAACACTGCACTTATTGCAACTTACCCAATGATTAAATAATTTCATATTTGGTCAGAAGAACCACTAGCCCAAGACTCATGGCATTTATACACATTGACATCTGTGTAAACCTCATGATATCTGTGTAAACCCCATATGAGATTTACACAGATTGACATCTCATAACCCTATGTAGCCCATGACCCCATTGACAAACTGTGATGGCAGACGACACATGCTTCCCGGGGAATGCTGTATTTTTGTGTCGTTTGCAAGAGGGCACATAGGGATTGCTTTGGTAGTTCTGGTCTGATTTAAATGGACTGGTCAGATTTCTCAAATTTACATGATACTTGGATACCATGGTCCATGGGTAGTGTCACACATGTTGGTGACCTCATATGACTGTTGTCCCCATTCACAAACCGCAACGGCAGACGATGCATGCGTTCAGTGAATGCTGTATTTTTTATATAAGGATGGCACTGAATTGAGTTACGCAGTATTTTTTACCACTGTATGGCATGAGGAAAATCATTTAATGATATCAATTTAAGATTGTTGAATGGCTAAGTGTCTATCACATGATTAAAAACAGTGCCACTATTGGAGAGAAAGTGAACTACTTACTATTTCTGTCCATAACATAGATTGGAGATATTACACTTTGGGACTTGATATTGGGATTGATTGAATCTTTATGAATGAAAATTGTAATTGGAATGAGCAATATATTGATGAAGTATACCACACAAATACATACTACTATGATTTGAGCTTCTGTGACTGGAGTAGTGCTATTTTGCTTTGGGGCTGTGCATATTGCAGTTACATTGGACCCACATTTTTTACCAGAGCCTTTCATGGCAGCATATCATTGTGTATAAAATACATTCTGCTTATGTCTGTGCAATAGTGGAAGTATATCACTGTCAGATTTAGATAGTTCCATTTGACATTATGCTATAGTATTACATAGCACATACTCAGTATTGGTATAAAATTTCTTGAGCTTCTTTCAGCGATTTAGTTGAATGTCACATTAGAAACTCCATGTTATTGTAATAAAACACTCGTGTGAATACTTTGTATGATATCTTTTTCCCTCAGGTATGTTTGCTATTCGAGCGGAAAGAGAGTACGTCGTTGATGAAGATTTCATGAAGGCAGTGAGAAAGGTTGCTGAAAGCAAAAAATTGGAAACAAAACTGGATTACAAACCTGTATAGTATAGGGTCAAGAAATTCATGTAAACAACTATTTGTTGTGTTCGCGGTTTTTATTTAATTTCTCCATTGAAACTCTGTTATAAGCCAGATTAAAATGTGTACAATTTTTGTAAGTGACATAACATCTGTAAGCATTATTTGGTTAGGACAAAGTATCAGTTGGGTGTTGTATTAGGGTATTTGTTAGTGAAGTCAAGGTTAACACCTCAATAAATTACTGCATGCAGTTGTGTCTGCGTGTGTATTGTCTATAATAAATTAAGTCGGGAGGTGGCCTCATTGAACACTACGAAGTTGGTTATACTAATATAATTTTATTGCTGAAAATAATAGACTAGGGTGTCTAGTTTAAGAATCTACTGGGTGCCACTTTGACACTCTTGGGCAATTTAAGTTATTGAGGTCATAGGTCACATAAGGGAATTAAATTTCTTAAGTGCATAAATGAAAAAAAAGTGCATAATTTATTAAATATCACAAGTACTTTAAGTTCAAAGTAGTAAAAAAGTCAATGATGTGGCTGTATAATGGCTAATTAACAATGTGTAGGTCAAACTAGGTGAAAAGATGAAAAATCTTTTGTACAGGAGTCAAATTTGTGACCTCAATAACTCAAATTGCCTTAGGGTACCAAGGTGGAACATCTTTCACTGGACACCCTGGTCTATCATTTTTAGCAATAAAATTGCATTAGTACCCATTTTCAGGCTTCTCTCCAAGTTCTATCCGAATAAAACCAGTAGTTCAGCAATGCAAAAACACCTAAACATTTAAAGTATGTTTTGGTTACTTCCATAAGACTTTTAAATAATTGGCTCAGTAGCCTGATTACAGAAAATAATATTTTACATTTTTTGCCAAATACCTACTCAGGATATCATGGTAGAGAGTGCAAGTGTGTACATTGTTCATGAGAATCTGAATCAATTGCTCATATTAGGAGTGATTTGAGACAGCTGAGGTCTGTGGTTCAAATCCTGGCAAGGTCTTGTCTTGTGCATTTGATTTGGCAATTCACACATGATAATGCAGTTTTTGTCTCTCCTGAACTATGCTTTGATGAGAATCAAATAGGTGTCTCTTCATTGTGCAAACTGATAAGAACAGCATAGAAGCAATACAACACAATGGATGCATGTGTTTACTACTAATAAATAATAATATATTGGTTTTATAAAGCGCCATCCCTACAAGATCACGGTGCTGTTGCCTATTATTATTATTACGGTGTTTCCTATCAGCGCTTAGATTGTAATATTCCCCCATAGCAGCTGCCCGAATATCGCAAGGTAAACAAGGTAAAGTGCCTTGCCCAAGTGCACAACACATTGGCTGCAGTGGGGCTAGAACCCACAACCTTGGATCATGAGTCAGTAGTCATATCCACTGGATCACATGTGCCCATGGCAAGAGTGTTAACAAGGAATACTTTTATGTGCAGATCAACAGAAATCAAATAATTCTCACCTATTTAGTGCTGACCAAAGTTTACTTAGAACTGGAAGAGACCACAGGATGATTTAAGCTCAACCCCAAATCACCAAATTACATCATAAAAGCACCATATACTTTCTCACACTCCTATTCTTTTGCACGCAAAACCTGTCAAAAAATGCCAACTTCAAGCACTGAGTTCGGCTGCTAAACTGAGGGTAATCAGACTTTTTTAGGTGATCCCTGAAGATAGACATGTTCTCTACCATTTTCAGCTCCTTTTCCTCGATTACCCTAAAGTTCTATGGGCAAACAGTGCTTGAAGTTGGCATTTTTGCATGCAAAAGAATAGGAGTGTGGGGAAGTATGTGGTACATTGTACTTTTATAACATAATTTGGCAATTCAAATTGCATTTGGGTCAAGCTTAAATCATCCTCTGGGAAGAGACTTAAATAATCACTGTTTCTATGGCATTTTACAGCATCATCTGCAATTCAACATTTTTTCTGGTGGGTTTAGTTGTTTTTAGCAAAAATGTGCAGAAAAGAGGTGCGAGAGGGCAAGCATGCTTATTTCACGCTTATAAATGCATTATGTACGATAGTGCTATTGTCAACTTAATGTGCCCCAAGGTCAAAGTTATATTTTTTTTTTTGATTTAAACAAAATGTACCAGTGGGTATTTTCAAAAACATTTACAGTAGAACAGAACTTCTGGTTCTAGACTAGTATTAGACTCCCAGGATATCCGGGGGGGGGAACTTGTATTCAAAGGTGGATATGAACAAGAAAACGCGTAAAAAGGTGTCTTTTTCCCAACAGGCGATGTACGCGCGTACATCGTTTAGGGTGTCAAAAACAGCAAAATATGGAAAGGGTATTTTTTTTTTTTAACCCTGAAATTGCCATGTTATATTTCATTAAGCAGGGGTCAAAATCATCCATAATATTGTAATCGGAACTTGGAAAGTAAAGCAAAGCAAGATAATAAAGGGTATATTTGCGATTCAATGCACTGCGTACTTGAGGGTATGATAAACAGATAAAAATACTTGTTTAGGGCATGTTTTAGCTTGTGTTTTAGTCTGTGAAAATACGTGTTTAGGGTGCATTTTGAAAGTCCATGTTCACGCATCATATCCACCTTCGAATACAAGTGGCCCCCCGGGCAGGATATGTATACAAAAATCGCCAGTGTACCCAGATGGGATGCGGAGGCAGCATGAGCACCCTGGGGTTTACCAAAAAAATACATAAAATCAGCCTATTTTTTATTATTATTAGAGGTCCTCGCATCCCGACTGCACCCAAGGTCCTCCAGGTCTGGGTATACCCATGAAAATGTTTGTTAAAGGCACTGTCAGTGAGTTGTTAAATCAGAAAACAGAGAAAATCATCAAAAATCAGATTTTTGCATGTCTATAACAAGAATAGGTATTCTAACATACCCTACAAGTGAGAAGACTAAAAGTAATCTAATGAGCACAAACTTGGATATTTTAGTCATTAATGTCTGTATGGGTACTTACTACAACACGTAATTGAATGGGGATTCAAATCATTGAACAGTGCTATTTTCTCTGTTAATTTTTCATTTAAAAAATAACTTCAGAGAACTCTACAGCCTTATCCTTCACTCTTAAGCTATTCCTACAAATTTCAAATGTTTTGACTCTTTGGGTGTATCACTGATAGTGGCTTTAATACTCACTATATCATGCTTGTTGAATTGCTGTTTATATCAGCATGGTTGAGTTTGTTGAGAGTGTCTATGTAAATCATTAGATTGAAAAGTCTGTTCTTTGAACAACTCATCAGGATTTGTCTGTAGAGAAGGATGAACTCATTAAAAAACTCTGCAAACTTGAACTCAAATCAGTAGTCCATAGTGAATGTGTTAACCCAAAGTCTTACTTTATCTGAGGGATCTGATGTGTTGAAATTATTTACTACTTCAGTAGTAAAAAAATCTGTTCTGGTATTATGGTTTCTCTGATGTGCTGAGCGCCTTTCATGGCAGCCGCACAGCGCCTTGATCACGTTTACGTGGATATGTCGCGCGTTAAAAATACAAATTATTAAATTATTATAAAGAGAAAAAGATGCTTGGATAAGGACCGAGGTCATGTTTTGGCCATTCTGTGTTTTGCCTTCCCTTCACTGAAATGATTTTTGTAAAAATAATCTTTTCTGCCATTAAGGATGACTATCTTATAAGGTACCTCTTGGTGAATTTCTGGCAAAATCAAGGACGAAGCTCACCACTTTTCTGTGTTTTGCGAAAAATTACAAAAAATCCCTTTGACTTTGGATTTAAACTTGACAGAATGTTTCTAGTCTAATAGAACATTTTAAGGTTAGGTAGAACAAATCTGCTCAACATGAGGGCGATTGATGCACCATGGTGCATACCGTGAAGACTTTAATCACATGAATATTTAATCTCTCTTGATATGATATTGAGAAGGGTCTTTGCCTTTTAGTATGTAGTATTTGTTGCATGGAAAAACCATATTGTATAATACACTATTGAAAGAGTCAACCATGTTGCACAGTTGTACATTAGAAATAAACAAATGCACCCAATATATGCACATATATTTTATTCATAAGTGTGTCAGATGGGTCAGGTTACAGGAACTCCCTAAAGCCACTCTAATTGACAGATTTGTGTGTATGGGTGCAATCATTGTTAATTTCTTATGAACAGAAGTATAGCATGGTTTAATTAGAAGTTAATGTCTGCATATTTTGCCATTATGAGGTTAAAAAAATGGTGCAAATTATTGGTGGAGTTCATAGGATTAAAATAAGGAATAGTTTTGACTGTCTTAAATGCTTAGTTACCGATTGAAGGGGCACAGAAGGCGTCCATTGCATTCAAGGGGCTGTGGAACCGGTTTCCCCCTACTTTGTAAGGCAAGATTGAGACACTCAAAACTATTCCTTTATTTTATCATGAGCATTTGTATCCAAATCAGAGACAACTTAAAGTTGAACCCTGCAACTGAAATTGACCTTTTGCGGTTTTAGCTAAAAACTCTGACACTTTGGACTGTAGATAGTCAAAACTATTCACATCTGAATCCGTATGGTTTAGACAAATAATGGTATACTGGTCTACATATTTAATCACTAAAACCTTTTGTACTAGAGATGTGTTACAATTGTTTGCTAGCTCCCAGGCATATGTCATGCCTGAGTGACCAATTTGTCCAAAGCACTGCTTAACTGGTTTAAAAAGTTGTATGTTAGGACATACACATGAGTTAGTATATACGTAGATTACGCACAGGTTTGGGAAACGGACCCCAGGTGGCTAAGTTCATTTCCCAGTGAAATATGTTTTCCCCAGGATACCTGTGCCCATTGCATTCAAGTTCACACCAACCTTTTTGTAAAATTCCAATCAACATCAAACCATGGGAGGCCAAACAGAAGGAATATGCCTTAGCTTGTTCAAGGCAGTCTGAATCTGAATGATTTATTGCCAGAGAACACCGTAAAGGCAAAAGTAATTTTGATCACACGCATTGTCATACGTAAAGGGCTTTCGTGATCCACAACCTAGTCCCCCCCGACTTACCTAAACAAACGTGAAGATTCATATCATTGAAAACTGTTAGCCTTTAATCCATGTGTACTTATTCTACGTGCAAATTCGGTCGCATCGTAAGAAAATTGCAATTTGTATTTTCTGTCCGTAAACTGACAGAAAAAATTACAGTACATTGGCCTATGGACCGTGGGGAAAACAAACAATTGCTCATAACACAAAACGCAAAGATCGGGATTCAACTCAAATTTTGCGAATAAGCTTTTCTCAATGATATTTACCGAACCATTAATAAAACAGGAGGTGCTGGGAATCACGAAAATGACCTTTAACTTTGAAATCATAGCCACTAGCTATTTTAGTAACCCGGATTCCAACACAGGTGTCTGCAGTTTAGCTCGCCAGCTCGATCAGACAACTTATTCAGATTGTACTGCTGGTTTTGTTCGCCGAACGAGTTCGAAAGGGGAAATGAAAATGGCAACGTCGTTCGTCGTCTCTTTGTTGAAAAATGTAACCCACGTTGTGTAGGATTTATCTGGAGTTCGTAAAGGCTACCAATGATGTTGACTTAGTGGAAAGAAGCGGGTTGATGAGTTTCTGAACTCTGATTAGAGTTCGGGCAAATTAAGTATAAAAATAAAAAATTATAAGTTTTAATTTGCATAATTTATAAAATTTTCACGAAGGCTTGATAACAAGTTATCTGGAGTCTGTAAGGAGATTATTATTATGATGATGTAACTTGTGGAAGGAAGCGTTGATGAGTTCTCGACCTGATAAGATTTGGGGCACATTAGGGCCAAAATACAATGCCAAATGAGCTAATTAATATGCAAAAATCTGTAATCGCTGTATTTTGAAACGGTACATCGGATATACAAATTCCTTCCATGATGAAAGCTTATTATGGTTCGCATCTTCTGTGCCATTTGAAAGTATGTGATATATGCGACTCAGGTATGCAATGAGCTAATTAAATACGGTGTATGGCCATAATTGCTGTATCGCTTCGTAGTAACGGTACCTCGGATATACAAATTCCTTCGCTATGTCAAAGACTACTATGTCATACATCTTTTGTGTGACTGTAATTGGGTCAACGACTGTGTGGCCGAAAGTAAGGGGCATTTTTTAGGCAATTGATCTAATTAAAATATGCTGTATCGCTGAAACGATACATTGATGTGCAAGGGGGAGGGGTGGGGGTCGGGGAGGGGAGTTGGGATGGGTTTTGGGGAGGAGGGGTTGGGGTGGGTGGTGGGGGTCTTGGGGGGGGGGTCTATCAGGAAGGTGGAGGTGGGGTGTTGAGAAAAGGGCAGGTGGGGAAGGGGTGGAGTGGGGTGTTGGGTCGGGGTGGGGGTGCGGGTCGGGGTCTCAGAGGAAGGGGGGACGGGGGTGGGGTTCATATTGTAGACTTATACATTGTAGTGCATTATCACATGTTTTAATGATCGGGACATTCGGCGGGACATAATTTTATGCATTCGCGTAATCCGAGGACAAGCTAAGTACAAGCTTTTGGTTTGTGTCATTTGTAACGGGCAGTTACGTAAGTGGCCGTGGGTGGGTAGGACCATCAGATTGTATTAAATACAGAAAGAACAAGACGCGAGGCTCTACCTAGTGATGACGATTGTGTTCGTGGTGACTTGTGACCGGTAGTAATTCATAAGCGGGAGTGATTCATGCACATAAAATGGTGAAAATTCGGAGGACCATTCTCATTCTATTTTCTGAGATCATTTTGTGTGTCGCCTGCCTTAAGGCAGGAAAGGACAAAATGGGATTATTTGTCCACTGTAGTCTGTTGTTGTCTGTTGTGAAAAAAGTTAATTGGCCGAATTGAGGCATATGTGCAACAGGGATCCCTCATTCTTACATGAGGTCAAAGGTACATACCAAGGTCAAGGTCATGTGGACCTATCATTCACAACGCGACGTCAGGTTGACAACCAAGCGGTACGAGGATGCGATGTATTTCTTTTTATATCCATTTAAGAGTTTGCATGGGCTCAGCTAAGGCCTTGGTGTGAGGGGGGGTGGTGTCAACACAATGATTATATACGGGGATGTACCTTGGAAAGGGGACAGAGCCGAGCGTCTTGAACAAGACTAGAATGTGCCCAAAATAGGCAGATGATTTTTCACATTTCCACAAAAACGCTAGGGGAGTGAGCCCCTCAAAGCCAGCCAACCCATGGGCATGCGCCAGCCAATCCCCATTGGAAATAGCCAATTATAAAATTGGCAATTAAAAGTATGACTGTGGTCAGCTGTCAGTAAAATTAACTTACTTCGTCCGGCCTGAACTAAGAGTGACGTCTAGATTTCGTGCAGCTAGTGTGCATGCGTATCACGCACGCCGACTTTGTACGCTCGTGATTACAGCTGTGGCTTATAGGTTGCACATTAAGACTGCGTTAAAAGGGATGAATCACCATCCTTAGTTCAGGACGGACGAAGGATACCAGAAGTGCAGATAAATAGAAAGTTTTGGATTATACATGTACTACATCACCTGCTAAACCAAAAGGAAACCCACCTTAACGACTTAAACCCCCCCCCCCCACAATACATGTTTCCATGATCAATCCCTGCATCATTTTATCAGGTCATTTAAGTGAGTGCACTTATATTGCAAATTTATGGTGGATTTAGACAGGATGAATTAAGTTGGATGTGATCATATGTTTTGCTATTTTGGATCTCAATAGAACCATTTGCGATTATTGGAAATGTTCAGAGAAGAAATAGAACCTAGGCGAAACATCCCTATATGCCACATTGATTCACAAGCGATTGCCAGTGACTGCATATGCAAAGGCGAGAAGTTAGATAACGTGGGCACCCAACAGCTGTGTGAGGACCCATTAATTATAGCTTATTATCACTTATTGGGGGTCATCGTGTTCAGAAAACTGAGATTTTATTAACTGTCTGGACAGGATCATGAGAAAGTGAATTACCTCATATCGGCACTATTTCATTATGTGCAGCGAGTTTATGGAGTTTCCGACAGACCCATCTGCACCTTTTTCTGACACACTTAAGAATTCAGAAACCTTCACGGAAAAAAGCACAGGTTCATTCCATTAAAGGTTAACAAATTCATAAGTGTGTCAGAAAAAAAGTCAGAAACTCCCGATTTTTACAGGCTAGATGCGTTGTCATGTGTAGATGTAATTTGATTGTAGACTATTAAACTATCAATCTAACATGTAAGTTATGGTGATCAAGGTTTTTCAGGCAGCAGATGATATCATGGTGCACTTTTCCCCACCTGCTCTGTATGGGAAGATAGGTGAAATGTTTTTATTCAAAGCTGGCAATTTACTCTTTTGCACGGTTTGCCAAAATTTGCAGTTAGGCCTTGAAGTGGAATAGGAATAAATGAGGGTGTGTTATTTAAGGTGGTGTTCCGATCGTCTTTGGACCCCCTGATGTACCCAGAAGTAGTATTCGACTTTGAGAGCAGATCAAAGGCCGTAATTTTTCTCCATTATCGTCCTGAAATTTGATTTGAGCCCTCAAATCCATTCATTCCCAAGATACAAAAAAAAAACCCCGTTTTAGGGTTAACCATCAATATTAGGCAAAAGTATGAATAGGGTTTGCAACATGCATTATTGCGTTAAGCATCAAAACTGCAAGGTGTTTCCACAGTACTTTGACGGGTTTGGATGTGCAAGTGCCAGGCTCTCATATCAAGTGAGGAAACTCAATACACATAAATCGGAACAAGCACCTTTAACAATGCATTTATCTCTTGTGCGGTCATTAGTTTCATTTAGGAATCACGAAAATGTCAATTACATATAGTCTTGTTCAAGACCATGTTGAAAGTCATCAGCGAATGGTTGAGATCACGTGTTGAAATATTAACCTATTATTCGGTGATTATAGTTCCTAATCTAAACGAGGTGGGATCCACCACCAATGATCCAGTGCAGTGGCTGCGTCATCATTGTATTTGGCAACACAATTAAAAAGACGAGTGGCACTACCGTGACAGAAAAATCACACTGGTGAGAAACAGTCTGGTTTTTCTAAGTATTTCAAGAATTTTTTCTCGGAAATGCGGAGAAAATTTGATTGGGGATTATTTTTCCAAAAGGGCGAAATGAAGTATGTGTAATTGGACAATCAGACACACACTATGACAATATCATGAGAACCGAGGAGAGAGCGTCTTGCACAATGAGTACGAGCCGGTGCTTCGAGTGGTTACACCCGTCAAATTGTATTAAATGGGTATTTCGTGATTACCCTCACTGTATATTAAATTATATGTGAGAATTGTGTACTGTGAGTGATTTATGAATGGTAATACTTTGTAAATAAATTGACCATCTTTTTATCGTGTCTATGTACACATGGCTTTGCCTGGAGCGGGCTTAGTCGGGGGGGGGGGGGGGGGGGAGACTCACCCGGCCACACTGAATGTCCTGCGTTTGAAGCGCCAGGCCTTACACCCATATCCATTTCTTAAGTGATTTCCCCCTCCCAGGGGAACTCAACACAAATGTTCATATGATCGTAGGGGATGTGCCTACCAGAATGGGTACTATATTGAGCCGCATGTATGGCTTTGACATGTCTTCTTGTGCTTAGCACCTCGGAAAGGGGACAAAGAGCATCATGAACAAGGACTACAGTCATATTGCAGTCAGTTCAGGATCTTGCAAATGGCAAAAATGTGCAAGAGCGAATTCTGGAAAGTAGCAGGACTGGTAACACAGTCTCATCCATGGTCCCCCCCCCGGCATGCTTTGGTACAAATTTTGAAAGCATACTACCAGTGCATTGCCTTGGATTAGCAGCCATTGGTATGAATGATTAGAGCAATGCGCTAATTGCCAGGTGGGAGGTGGATTTAAGAATGATGTCATAGGTGTTATGGCCTAGCAGTAAATTTTCCTAGTTTTGCCTAGAAATTGTACACAAAACCCACCTTCAGAATTGTTTTCAAATATTAGGGAAATGACTGAATGAGATGGAGATTTTTTTGCGTATAATATTTTCATGCCACAAATTGTCCTTAAACCAAACCAATTCCCATCTTAGGAATTAGTTGGCCCTATCCCCCCGGGCCCCTATCTAAGTTTTTAACTGAAGGTAAATATCAAATTTAGGATAACTCATGAATCAGGGTTCATACCCCAAATTCTTACATTGTTGTCATACAAATATACAATTTTAAGAAAAAGACTTTAAGGTGCTTTTTCCGATGTTGGGCTCCTGCTCTCGTACTTGATATGAGAGCTGGACACTTGTACCCACTGATCATCAACAAGTACAATGGGAAACAAACTTGACAGTTTTGGTGCTAGCCGCTGATAATGCATAGTGCAATGCCCTATTCATTACTGTGCTAATATTGATTGGTTAACCATTAATATGGTAGTTTTTTTACCCTTGCGCTAGCAGCGCCCGGGTTATAGTCATGACGAAACCACGAGGATTTTTGTAAGTCCAATTTTGTGTGTGTTTTGTACATTTCAAGGGGTACATTTATTGTTGTATGGTGATCAAAATTTGGTTTAGTAGGTAGGGGACAGCCTGCGGCAGGGACGTATAGAGCCGATTTCTCCCGAAATCGGGGTGTATTTTGGCTCTGTTTGGAGTCGTTTTTTTCCAGAAATATTGTCTCGAGGAAGTCAATCGGCCTTGTGGGCATTTCCTTTCCAATGTTATGGCGAAGGCATGCCATGGAGGCAAAGGATTTGTGCAGTGTGAAACTCTAATTCTCAAGTAAAGGGCCTTCTGGGAAATCATCTGGTATATATCTTTCAAGTTAACCATTTCACTAATTAGAATTGAAAGTTTTACTACAAGTTTTAGCACTTTAGGCATTGACCTTAAAAGGTCCTGGTCACACTCACTTACCTCTGGAAGCGGGAATATTTGAACAAATATTTTAAACATATCTATATTTTAAAGTTTCAAGTAGGCCTTCTTATTAATAACCATGATATTAACTTGATTTATTAATTGAATCAGTTCTCATTATTTCGAACTCAAGCTTTAGCCATGTACCGCAATCAATTTCCACACATTTTATGTGAAATTAAAGGGCTGCAAAAATGTTTATTCTGGTTTGAAGAGGACCATTTTACCAAGGACAAAAATGAAATTGATTCTTGATAACAACTTGCTAATTCAAAACAGTTGCTATAGAGAGGGAAGGGAACAAAAGAGAAACAGCCACGCAGCCTTGTTTCAATATATTGTAGCTGGTAATCACTTAGCAGTAAATTTTGTGTGTTATCTAGCTAAATGATAGTTATGGTTATAACTTCAATTAGCACTACCCAATTCAAGTTGGGTGTCTTGATTTGGAAATGGGCTATATAGGGGGTATAGTAAACCTGGGACTGATATCTTCATCCCAGAGTAAACTTTCAGTATACACTTGACCCTGGGACTTGACCCTGACTGGTTTCAACTGTATACTTTCAATAGCAGTGGAGTGGTTATTTATATATTTCAAGTCATTTCATCTTCTTAGGAATCTTAGTTGTAGGGTTATAGTCTGAACACTACTAAGTCAGAACAGTATGTAGGGCCTAACTTCCTCAACAACATTTGTTTGACATGTAGAAAATTAATTTGTTTGACACATAAAAATAACACATAGTGGAATACTCTGTTAATCATTTGTACACAAAAACTATGATCAGGCCCTTAGACTATTAAATTATGTATCTTATTTGATTGGCAAATAAGAGCTTGTAAAAAGAACAAGTAACTACATAGCTTATAAAGAGAGGGCAATTGTCTTTTTAACAACATATTTTTATCGTCATATCAAATAAACACAATTTCTACTACCTATTCTATTTTTCCACTGATCTTGGGAACGTTGTAAGTGAAACTGAATTTTTTTTTGTACCCAACTTTGTATGTCCTGGCATAAGGGTAGAGACCAATGTACCAGTCAAAACATTCCCAAATTTGTTTGTGGATTCTATTTTACAAAAAACGATTTTCACCCAATTTATGTTAACATGAAGAAGAAGCATCAATGTGAAAATGACCATATTACAGTTCTAACGTACTTTGGAGAGATTGAGTAAGTCATTTTGAGTCATGGTGTTCCCAAAAGTTGGCCTTCCATGCTCGACTCGTTCGTTGTTCACTAAACATCTCGGTATTTGAGATAATTGTCCACAACAATCTATATTTTGTAATTGGCAACACAGAGGGCACTTTTTCACCTGGTACAGTTTTTTAGCAGGATGTAGGTACCTGCTGTATAATAAGCAAGGGTTTACATGCATCGTTGATTCTCTCGTTATCTGTATCTTGAGAAAGAAAAGGATTTGAAAGCTGAAATTTCAGGACGACAATGAGACAAATATGGTCTTTCATCTGATATCAAAATTGATACTACTTCAGGGTAAATCAGGGGGTCCCAAAGACGATCGGAACAAGCACCTTTATATGTTGATCACACTTGCCATGTATGCAAGGCCACATGACTGATTTTGACCAATCGTGCACACTATTACCATGTAAACCTGCAACTCCAATCCTACAACACTACATACACAATCCAGGTATACAAGGAATTGATTTATTTGCTGAACATCTAATACAGCAATTGAGACTTCAAAAACATTGACCACATCCACTTCTAAATGGTATACTCCTTTAGAGTCTATCCCACCCAACACTATAGATTTGGTTGGTCATAATAAATGAGATTTTCAATGGCATCAGAGTTTTGACAGCTATTCAGATTGTTTATTCCAAGAGCCACATCCTGTGTAGATTTTCCGGGCAAATATTTTTTTTTTTCTCAAAATATCAGCCATATAAAAAAATTTGCAATTTGTATTTTTTTGTCCATAAATTACAGCACAGTGGCGTATGAGACCATGGGAAACAAGCAATTACCCATAAGGGTAATATACGGGCGAGCGGACCTTTCGAGTATGGTTTTTTTTTTTTTTTTTAATTTTTCTTTTCTGGAGGTCAAAATTTGGCCTAAAATAACCCCAAAATCTGGTAAATCAAGAGAAAAAATGAATTTTTTTTACAAATTTTTCTAAAATCAATTAGCCAAAATTGATATATTTGGGCTAAAAACAGGCTAATTTTACTTGATTATTGGAAAAACTGAAAAATCATGGTTGGGCCCGTAAAAGTTTCTTTTTTTCATCGCCTAACATAAAACCTCAAGATCGGAATCAACTCAAATTCTGTGAACAATGAATAAAACAGGTGCTGGAATTACAAAATGCACCTTTAAAGACACTATCAGTGATTCAACCAAAATATTCAAAATATTTTAAACTTCAGAAATAGCTTATAATTGAAGGACAAGTCTGTAGAATTCTTAAGTTATTTTGCAACTGAAAACTTGAAAGAAAACAGCAGCGCTGAAAGATATGAATCTCCATTCAGTTACGAAAGACCGTAATGACTAAATGTATGATTTTATCCTTATTAGGTTACTTTCAGTCTTAGCACTTGTAGTAGGATATGTTAGAATGTACCTATAGACCAGTTAACAGCAATGTTTGTAAACATGTTAGGGCCTGGTATCTTAAAATAGGTCGGCCTGACTGTTACACTCTGGGCAATTGTATCTGTTAGAGTTTTAATACTATGGGCCATAACGATTTGCAGGCAACAAAAGAAGTGACGTAGGATGTCTATACTTGTTACAGAAATGCAAAAATCTGATTTTTGATGATTTTTTCAGATCACTGATAGTGCCTTTAAGTTCGTCATTTCATCCATCATCCAAACAAATATTCAAAATATACTCCCGCCAAAAAAATCCAAATAGGCCTGATACATGGGCTGCATTCACATTGTCCTTTTGAAAATCAACAAGATGAGTTGGTAGTACCTTTAAATTCTATTGCAATTGTTATTAGATTAGAATATTTACACCAGTCTTTTGATAGCGAAAAATTCAAGATAGTTTTGGGAAAAAATGGCCAAAATCTGCTTTAAAATGTTTCTTTTCCATATATACAAAGGAAATGGTATTAGGAATATTTTGATATTTTTTGACAGGGTGTATAATTAACTCTTTCAGTGAATGAAGTACAGGCTAGATTTTTCATAAGAGTACCATTGAGGAACCTATAGAGTGACTTTGAAGTACCTCCCTGCAGTGCATGGACACTACATTGCAGCCCACAGAAGTTGGAGTATTCATCCACCTACAGTGGGATTAAAAATTACTTGGACAGGAGATACCCATACCTCTTATAAGCGCAAAAAGCTACGCGGAGGTTCAGCGCATTCTTTGACCAATTACGCATCGCGAAACGAGGTGCGATGTTCCTCCTGGCTCACGCAGTCCACACTCGCGTGTGTTCGATTCTGTCCAACAAATCATTAATCAGACTGTAGGTACACACACACAGTGTCTTCATCCTCGATAATTATTTTAGCAGTTCTATCAATTAACCCTCATCTACCAATAGAGTGGTTACTTTCCACCTTCCTAAAACCCCTTTTTTGATACAGTACCAAATTATTTAATGCAATTTTTCAGTTGACATTTTACACACCTTTCTTGCAAACGCCAACATCCACCCGGGTATAGCTATAGTTGGATTTAATTCTCAGACAGAATCGAATTGACACACAGCTTAAGATACGCGCAGACTTGCAGGGATAACGCACATAACGCGATGTGTTATTGGTCAGAACATGCGCCAACCACTGCGTAGCTGACCAGCAATGCACGGGAGGGGCGGGGGTGTGCGTGCAGAATGTCTGAGAAATAAATCCACTATCTATCAGGTACGGGTGTCCCAAGGGATGGATGGGGGGAGGCAACCACCACCTCCAGAGAGAGCACTATAATGCCTAGTACGGACAACAGAATTATGATTTTGGTTCCAATGGCTAGCTATGGTCCTTTGCTTTCCATTGATAGAAAAATGAGTACTAACATGCTTAGCATTACTCAGAATGACATCATGAAGTTTGCATGTCGGCAAAAATGTGATTTCCATACAAACAGTACACGTGTGGAATAAGGGAAATTAAATACATAAATAGTTTTACCACGAGAATTTTAGTGCTATAATGTTTTTGAGCCAGTAAAATTGCAAACTATCAATTTTCATACTTTCCTCAATTATGTCATAGTGACATAATGGGAATGTGATACTTTTGATACCAATGGAAATTAAGCTAATATGTGGTATCAATTTTATATAAACAACAGTAAGGATTTGGCTGTGTTGAGTGGATCCAGACTAATTGGCAACTATTAATGTTAGCCTTTTGCACATGATTTTCAACAACGCATTTACTCATACCTCTGGGAGCACAGAAGCATGTTCCAAAGGTACCATCAGGCAACATATGTCAATGAAGTATTTGAATAACTTAAGCTGCCATCATGTTGAGCAGAAAATGTGACTCCAAATCCCACTCTGTTTGCCTTATCATATACTATGAATCTTTAGCCCAAACCAACGTGCATGAGGAGTTAAACCTCCCCAATGAATTATGAACATCAGAGTACTCTGACTATGCAAACAATACACTGCTTGGAAATCTGTCATGTGCACAATATAACAAATGAGATCAACCTGACGGAGGCATAAACACCAAGCAGCAGCAAGCCAAAATTATGCATCAAAACCACCACTGGCACCTCTCGCACACACTTCCAAGTTTTGTCCAAGCTGAACTAAAGTTAGGAATGGGGACTATAAAATGGGCTCTGTCCATGTGTTTGTGAGAAAAGAAACCTGGGAATTTCAATCTTGCATAAGACAAGATTTTGGTATTTTGATCTTTAAGAGGGGTCTGAAATTTGAAGATGGGAAGTGGTTCCCATATAAGGCCAATGTCAGATGGGGAGGGGCTATGGGTGTTTGTTTTAACAAGGCTTTTTTGGAACATTACTGATTTTTAAGAAGTGTTTTAAAAAAAAGAAATCATGTTAATTTAACCACGGGGGGTCAAATCCGAATGGGGTGAACCATTTCAAATCTCAAATGGGGGAACAATTTATTTATTTTTGGGGGCAAGTAGGAACTTTGTCAGATGTGGGTGATCCAACAAATTGTTCACCAGATAGAGAGTCTTCATCCCCACAGATAAAACCATGTATTTCAATTTACAACAATGTACTCAAAACAGCACATTCCCAACAGTGACAAGCACTGTGTCATTAACCCAAACTAATAACCTTGTTAATGTTTAAAATGTACTTAAAGGTGGGGGATACAGCCAATGGACAAAAGGTCCAAAACTAAGTGCAAATTTGACAGAGTTCACTTTTGGTGATGAGATTCTTTAAAAAGGACCATTTTTAGGCGGTTAGATCACGCACCCCCTAATACAACCCCTCCTGTGTATGGCCCTGAATGCACTACATTTATCTCAACACAAACAAAAGGACTGTTACTGTCCATCATAGTGCTTACATAATACTCCCAGTTACTAGATCACACACTGTTTGGAGAATGTAGCTTGGTGTAAGTGATTATTTTGATCATGGTGTAGAAAAACAATGTTAACACTTTGGTGAATTCAGGATTACAAATCTTGGTTTTTAAACATAACCAGGGTATACATGGCCGTCATTGAAAATATACACCCAACCAATGAACCTCAACACAAGACAACTCAAGGAATTGTAATTGGTACAATTTGAGTGCTAAAGGTGTTAAAGTTCAACGTAAAAACACAAACACTATGAACCACTGTGGATTAACCTGTGATTGCCTCTCTACAAGCAGTCTCTCAAAAATGGAGGCAAGATTGTAATCGTCATGTAAGAGTCATTCTTACAAAATGGAAAAGAATAGAGAGACAACATGCATCTAACTTCTAAGAAACATTGTACAACCAAGTACATTCCATCTTCAAAAGCTGGGCAGTGTGGCTTTGCGATGGTGTTCAATCCCCAAGAGTTTTTGTTTACCACTATGAGTTAAAGTTTTGTCTGATAAGCTGATCGTGCTACACTATCATTTCCAATTCTCTAGCATATTCAATGGCCTGTAGGGCTAATTGCTGTGATGGAATCTCTTCCTCTGTTTTCTTCTCCAGTTTCCTGAAGTTGAAAGAGTTATCTGGTCCAAGTTCCCAACCACGCTGTAACAGAGTGAAATCAAGTATGTGTGTCACTAAATATACTACATGAGGAAATACACATACATGATATGTTACTTCACAGAAATAAAATCAGAAATAGAATTCACCAATGTATGCAGCTCATAAATGCATGTTTGGGAGATTCAAATTCTGTTAGTATTTGAAAATATTTTGCATGGCTATGCCTGCAAAATGCCATAGCACTTGCATATGTGGAAAATGATGGTCATTATTCAAGATGGCAGCATTTTCCCCACCAAATTTAATTTTTTGTATTCTAGATGATTTGTCAGACTACAATCCGATGGGGAGATCTTGATGAAGAAATATTAATTCACACAACCTTGGGTGAATTAGATATTGCCGGGAGGGAGAACTCCTTATCTGAAGTGATGTTAACTTCTCTAAATTTCTTAGAGTAAACCTAATCTAATTCGATTGCTATCAGGGACAATCAAATTAAGGCACTATCAGTGATTTTGCTAAATCAACAATCGAAAAAAATTTTAAAAATCAGATGTTTGCATGTTTTGTACACAAGATACCGGTATCCTATACATACCCTGCAAATGAAAAAGTAACTTATGAGAATTCTAAAAACATACTTATGCTTCACTTTTAAGCTATTTACTGCAATGTAATAGATTTTGAATCTTTCGGATACATCACTGATAGTGTCTTTAAAGGGAAATGGCCCGATTTATGGATATGAAGTTTTCATCTTGATAGATTGGCCTCACCCAAAACCCCATCTGTAAAGTTTATGCACCAGCGATATTCCATCCGTTTTTCTGCGAGAGCTAAAAACGTGATTTTGTAAGTCCCATAGAGTACTGTGTAAAATTAATATTGGTCGACCAAAATGGGGCACATTTTGCTCATAACATACAAACCAATGTCCTTTAGCCCTAAATTTCACAGGTAAAGGAGAAAAATAGTAGCTTTCTTTTGATACCACCAAAATGTTGGCCACTTCCGGTAAAATCTCGAGCTTCTGGGACGAGGCTTTTAGCCATCACAGGCCATGGACCTTTAAATAAAAATTTCAATCAAAATACATTGAAATATAAATCTAATAGATGAAAAATTGTAATCAAATTTAATTTTATCCTCCGCTTTATCTAAGAAATTTAGAAAGTATATGTGACTCATTTGAGGGAGTCTTTGCAAGAGTGGACTCTCGAACTCTCACCAACATTCTAGCCCTGCTTTTGTTTTCGCATGGTTAACATTACTAAATGACACATGACATAATGATGTGATCTGCTGAATGCTTCAAAAGTCAGGATTTGGAAACGAGTTCTTGCTGGCAATTTTTGCTGGTATCTCAAAATCTATTTGCTCAGTGTCAATATTTGGACAACCTGGAACAAAGTTTTTATTACGGAAGGAAAAAAAGGCCATACAGCCAAAACTTTTTCATTGTCCACACCTGCAGAATTGAGACAGGGAAAGGAAGGATTTCTAACAACATAAAATCGAAATGAGGAAACGTTTCTGGTCTGGACGACCTCTATCACATACACTTGTAGAGCTATTTTGTGGTTGTAATTACATCACGCAAAAGGAAAATCTCTGAAATATATGTGTGTGTACTGTGCTATCTAGCTGCAGTTCCCAAGTTACTATGTGACACATCAATTAAGAAATAAAGGATTAAGATGTTTATGCAAGAATAATGTGTTCGAGGCAAGTAAAAACACTAATAATGGGCTAGGCGAAGCCGAGACCCATTATTCAAATGTTTTTACTGTCAAGGACACATTATTCAGCATAAATATGGACATCACACCCTTTTTCTATTCTATG
>JAMKCH010003707.1:0-35525 GCA_023653785.1 Ophioderma brevispina
ATTAAGTTTTAAGCATCTTGTTATGCTTATGCTTCAAAAGATAATCTAAAATTTAATTTCCTTTTTCCAAAAATTTCATCTGATTTTGGTATGATAATGCACACTGTTGTGAACATTTGTTTATATCACAGTGTGCCATAGGCCATGGTGTTGTAATTTGTTAACTTATAAAAGCTTATAAATACAATTTGCAACATTTAGCAGTGGAACAGATTTGAAAATGGTGGTGGTGGTAGTGGTGGTGGTGGGGGACACCTGACTGAAATTCTAATTTACACCACTGTAAGCATACATATACCTTCAGACATGGAGAACATGCCCTGTATTCCCAATTTCATTTTCACCGCCCATGAATTTGCCCAAAACATCAAACTACCTAAGCCAATGATCCATATTATAAAATGTTTTAATTTCCTTTAAGCTATTTAAGCTGCAGACAAGGCAATAGATTAGAAAATGATTTCCCTGATACTGAGATACTTTTTTGGCTTGTGAAAAACACGACTCTTCCCTCCCTACTTAAGTAAAAACAGGTACGCAATTTGGTTAATGCTTTCAAGATTATTCTAAGAAAATTCAAATGTCAAATTCTCAAATTATGCAACTTCACACACTTTCTTTGATTCCTTTTTTAGGAATGAAAAATAAAGCACACAGAATCAGAGCAAATGCTGTCAGATTAGGCAAGTGAAGTCCTTAATACTAATAACCAAATATTAAATTTCCTCTAAAATGTCATGTTACATTTGCCTTCATAGGTAGGACATGGAAACACAAACAAAGAATTAGCTTTAATCTGAATTATTCATGAGTTTGTTGAGATCGGTATTAGAACCCTCCCTTTGCGATTAACCCTATAATTAATGAATGAACCTCCAAATTAAAAGTAATCTCCTCATCTTGTCTTGAAGTCGACCCTCCAAGGCTTACATTTAAGCTTGACAGATCTGCTAGACTCGGGCAATCATATGCCTCCCTCCTCAATAATGAAATTATCAGTTATGTGCTCATGTCTACCTTTAGCATTTAATGTAATTATTAGTTAAATTGTAGAGCAAAATCAATAATTCAATTTTCCAATTAGATTTTGCCAAAGTATGCTGCTGCATGTGTTTCTGGCTAATCGTACACTTCTTTTACCCATTTTTTTTCTCCAGTAAGTGATAATTTAGACCCAAATTAACCAAACATGCTTATTTGCCATCTAAAACAACTGTCTGTCCCTGCCCCTCATGTAAAATAATTGAAATGGCCACACCTGATACAATGCAACTTCTCCTACAGGTAGGCACTATATTAAATTTAACTCCAAGAGTAGAATGCAAAAGCCTGGCATATGTCTGTCTGACCAATTTAACATTTAAGCAGGCCAATAATGCTGTCATAGGACTTCTTCTTAGATTTATCAAGGCCATGTTTCTAAGGTGTCTGATTTTTAAATGAAATAATTAGAATAAAATCTAGTTTTCATTAAGTTGTAACAATGTTGACTAATCGTGTAAAATAGTTACTTGATAAACCACACCCAGTGAAGGTTATTACCAGTTATAATAGCATATCATTTACAAAGTATGCACCTCTACAGTATCCTGTCCCTATCTGTACTTTTAACTTTAGTTTTCAATTTCTTGTGCTTCAAGGATTCTCGGAATTCACAAATTGCTTCTGGTTCCAAGAAGGTTCTGTTACTCAATACTAGTACCACCTGTATGGTTCTATCAAACAAGTTAAAGACATATCCTTGGTTATGTAATATGTTAACAGTTTCTAGCCAAAACATAAATTGAGATTGACAACCTACAAACATAGGCCAAGGTCCACTATGATCTCACACAAGGCCCATGTATGTAATCCAGCCTACATCTTTAACCCAGTGAATGTTCCTTAAACCAGAGAACCAATCCCAGGATGCATTATAACTGAGAAATTGTACTTTACAGGCAAATTCAGTCATTTTGAAAGGAGGTTGCTCTCAATTTCCCACAATTCTGACCTATTTTGCATATAGCAGAACAAATAATATCCTTATAACCAGACAAACAACTTGATATACTTGGAGAAAATTTTAGGGTTTCCCCCATGTTACTTTCCATTACCCCCTCACCATGGAACAAGAGAAATCTGTGATGCCCCTATAGCCAAAAATCTTTCTTTTGGAGTGCTCTTAGAACTCTGTGAAAAATTTCGGAGATTTATTGTCAAATACAAAATTCTTGAACGAAACTGCAGTACTATTAATAAATTGAGCAGACCTTTCTATTGTATCAGGCTAATGTGCCTGCAAGTTGGACCCCCTTTACTATGGCAGTAAAAAAAGGGGGGGTCATAGCACATTGAAATTTAAAACAGCATTTTCAGGATGGGGATGGTGCACGATTGGAAAAGTTTGGAATTTGATGTTTTGGTTAAAAAGTGTTAAGATTTTGGGGGGGCTTAAGAGTATGAAAAGGCATTTTGTGATCCACAGCTTTGTCCCCCTGACTTAACACAAACATTTTGAAATGTTTGCATCATCTGAAGATTTGGATGTGTGCCAAAACTCGCATGCAGATTCAATTTCTTTTACAAGAAATTAACAATTTTGTAATTTCCTTCGATAAACAGACAGATATTACAACACAGTGGCCTGTGGGTTACCATAATAAAGACATTTGCTCAACACCTTAATGCATCATCAGAATCACCTAAAATTTGCTTCTACAGAACCACATACAAAAAAGAATGCTTTAGGATCACAAAATGCACTTCATGGGGACAAATTCCATCAATTAGTACGCCATGCTCCAAAATTGAAGTGTGAAACAAATTGCAAATAACATCACACGTATGATTTTTGTCCACAAAAGAATTTTCTACTGAGGAAGAAGTACTGCTACCAGGGCCGTACGCAGGATTTATTTTGGGGGTGCGGGACTTCGAAAAAAGTGGACCTTTTTTAGAAAAAGTGGACTTTTTTGCTAAAAGTGGACCTAACCCCCCTAAAAACATCCTTTTTGGGACTTTTGAACATTTAATCAACAAAAAGTGGACTTTTTGTCAACATTTCTCTAAATTGTTGACCTTTTTATCAAAAAAAATCAGCAAAAAGTGGACCTTTTACCCCTTTTGTGGGAATTGGGGGCCCCGCACCCCCCTGTGTACGGGCCTGGCTACACCTAATGGACTACTGGTCAATATTTACACCAGGGGAAATGGAAGATTTGAAAAAAAAATGAAGCTCTGGAAAAACTGGGAACTCCAAATTAAAACTGTAGAAATTTAAGAGTAAAGGGAGGATGCCAGATATTTTGAGCAAATAAGAGGATGAACATGAATTTGTCATTAAAAAGGGTTACATTCTCCTGGCATAAATACTGATCACTCTTCTGTATAATTTACTTATCCAGGCTCCATGTGCAGATATGAATCTAACCTGTATCATACCTTTGTCACACTTGTGTTTCAGTAATCAATACCTCTGATGATCACGATAACAACAAATCGTTATTACAATTAATGTTCTGTTCCCACGCTCCTTTCAGCCACTATGTCTTGTCAAATATAGTAGGTCCTATTATACAAGATTTTCAGACAAAATCAGTTGATTTCATAAATATTTATAAACAAACCCCAGCAAGCCTCAACTGAACACTAAAATAAGCTCAAATGTCCGGGAAAAATTTAGGTCAAATGCTGAAATACACAAGGGGATGAATTTTGAAAAATTATGACACAAGTATAAACTAACGCTACCAGCACCAGAAGCTAGGCTATAGACCAACAGGGAGTCCCACCGCATTTGCTCAACATTTTTTTTTTCTGATTAAAGGGCCATGGTCCGATTGTGAATATCCCCGTCCCCAGAACCCCAGATTTTGCTGGAAGTGGTCAAAATTTTAGTATCAGAAGAAAGGTGTTTTTTTCCTCATTCACCCTGTGAAATCTTAGGGCTAAGGATGTTTGGTTTGGAAGTTATAAGAGAAAATGTGCCCCATTTTGGTTGACCAATAAATTTTACAAAGTACTCTATGGGGCTTATAAAATCACATTTTTAGCTCTCACCACAAAACAGATTGAAATATCGGTGCAAAACTTTACAGATGGTGTTTTGGGTGAAGGCCATTCTATCAAAATGAAAACTTTATATACATAAATCGGGCCATCCCCCTTTAAAGCACAAGAGTCTGCCACCAAACTCCTACCACCACCACCACCACCACCACGGTCTATGTAAACATAACATTAAAGAGATATTAAACTCAAGACTTCATCATCAGAGTCTATCTAAACCAAGCTTTGGGGTTGTAGTTTCATTTCCCCCCAGAATCATTACGGGCACTCGCATCAGCTAGTCGTAAGGATATGTGCATCAACTACTTGAAATACTAATTTTCATGCTTCATATTTTCCCCCAAGACACCCATTTAAAGCTTGTTTAACTTAATTTGCATACCCCCTTCCCCACACAATCTTCAAATCAACTAGTCATGCATGTTTTACTAAAAACGACAACATCATCATAGCCCACTTCGGGATGAGCAATTCCCCTGATCTTTTGACTAATTTTTCACTCCCAAGATCCCTTATTTCTGAAGACATTTCAACTCCCTGAATTCTACTTTTCAGAGTTCCCTCCAGGTGACACACGCACATTAATTTTGTACAATTTTTAACAAATTATTTGTACAAAAAACAGCTAGACCTCAAATAACATCCACACACCAATACTAAAAGATCATGCAATGATGATGCAAAAGAATAAAGCTCACATGAATTTTTTATGAGGCCAAGCTTTCCCCAAGCACTTAGAAGAACATTCACAATGGTGGTATTCAGGTTTTAAAGTGTGATCTGAGCTTTGGGAGCCGTAATCTACTTAAAGAGATCCGGAAATCAATCTAGTCCAATGCAATATATCCAAACTTACAATTAGGGCAAATTAAGTGCTTTTTATTCTGCAATCTTCAATTGATTTTGTCCACACTTGTGAATTAACTTAAAATGATCAAGCAACAAAGAGACGGGAATTGGTTCCGAGACGATGCAAAATCAATTAAAGCCACACCATGTTGGCTTTTTTATGTTTACCGCCTTTCCCCGACATGGGACAATCCAGATTGTCGGTAACACAATATGATTGCCTCTTGACTAAGTATTGCTAAGTTAATGTATTGTTCTTTTGTGGGTACTGAAAAGCACAGAACAAATTGTTGTATGTTACCATTGTCCTATTATCCAGGCAATTTTTCAATGCTTTGTAGGTGGTAGGCTAAACCTGAACTTTAAACTACTTAGCTTGATATTAAACCTGGCAGACAGTTTAGGTCTTGTTCCAACTAGATCATTAATCGCACAGTACAGCAGCAAGCTCTGTTCAAGGCTATTCAACTGCAAAATGAAGAATCTAAAATTAAATGGAACTCTATTAATTCTGGTTTGAGTTACAACTGAATAAATTAACTTTGGGATTGTTTTTCTAATGGTTTGTGACAATCTTTAGCCTTGCTAATTATGGGCTATTGAAATGGGTACAGCTCAACCACTTGTTAACTCACAGTTGTACTTCGTCCGGCATGAACTAAGGAGTGACATCATGCTTTCACGCAGTCTTAAACATGCGATTCGCAGTAAGCCACAGCTGTAATTGTGAGTGTAAAAAGTCAGCATGCGCGATATGCATGCACAATAGCTGCGCGAAAGCTATGACATCACTCCTTAGTTCAGACCAGATGAAGTACAGCAATACTTCACTCACAAACATCTCTCACTCGCACAACTGCTAAAATACAATCAGTGAAGAAAATAAGAATAATTTATCCCGAATTCAGTGTAACACCAGGTTCATCCAAAGTAATACAGTGGGATTAAACATTTCTTGGACAGGAGATACGCACACCTCATGTAAGCGCAAAAAGTTACGCGGAGGTTCGGCGCATTCTTTGACCAATTACGTGTCGCGAAACAAGGTGCTATGTTCCTCCTACACACTAAAAACGCCAAGTCAACTATGCACCGACTAAAAAATGGGGTCAAAATTATGACCACAAAAAGGGCCATTTCACACGTTTTTGACCACAAAAGTGGTCAACATTTTAACCCCATTTTTAGTCGGTGCATAGTTGGCTCAAAACGGGGTCAAAAATGACCCCGTTGTTGAAAACATTTTTAGGGTGTAGCTCGCGCAGTCCACACTCACATGTGTTCGATTCTGTCCAAATTATTAATCAGACTGTAGTGCCTAATACTATAGGATGTTGGCTACCTGAGCATTTTGCAAGCAGGTCTAGGAATGAAATCTAATTTGAACTAATTTGGGGAAAACAATATAGTTCTCAGATTGATAATCTGTAATTGTTTTAAGAATGTCTTTTTATAAGCCCTATGTGAGCACTTAGTCTAGACACTCATGTGTTGGCAACAGAAATTTTGCCAATGCATGGCAGGATATAAAAGTGTTCATTTTTACTTTTTCAATTATGCTAGTTTCTATGGGGCAAAACAATATTATTGCTTCCCACCTCAAAGGCTCTTTTTGATGTTCAAAAGTTGCTTAGCACAATTTTTGGGTATGTGTATAGGTGGTTAAGTGCATGTTGTGTTGCTGGCAAAGTTAACTGATAAGCAAATGACAGATACATCAGGACGAGGGAATTATAGCAGCAAGCTATTGATTCTAGGACCCTTTACACACTAGAAAAATTGCTTATTTTGACAAAGCATCAACAAAAATTAAATAATTGTAAGGTAAAGTGTGTATGCTATCCCTTATTTTGACAAAGATTAAAATAGTTCTTCAGAGCAAAATAGCTTGTTTTGATCAAGCAATTGCTTGCTCTGATTAAGCAATTCAGTTGTGTGTATATGCACACTTGGACAAACTAAGCAAATCAATGCATAATGCATTAAAGTCAACCTTATTTAGTCAAAATAAGCAATTTGGCAATTGTACAAGGTCTATGTCTATAATGCAATGCAGTCACCCATTATATTTACCATCTTCTTATACACAATATACAAGTTTACTGAAGCATAACAACACATTTTCAAAAACAGGATTAACTCAGATTTCTGCCCATCTATCTTTTCTTGTCATCCACATCATCTAAGGCTGCCCTTAAAATTGTTGATGGTACTACCCATTTCAAGTAGATGGTCAAATGACCAATTCACTGTTTGGCCTAAATAAAAATCTATCACTCAAGCACTACTTTAAGAACATGTTGTAACATGAGAATGTCCTTTCCAGATTTCCAAAGCATAAATGAAAGACTATTATAGAATTCTTTAAGTCTAAATAATCAAGTCTTAAAAAGGGTAGTACTGATCAAAAGTTTTGCTTGAGAGCGTGCATTGTTGCAATAGTATTACAGTATTTTTTCAACTGAAAGCACACTCCAAACCTACATTATACATGCTATAATAGAAACTTACACAAAATTGGGATTGTTTTGCATCTTGATTTAATAGAATGAGTTGCTAGTCCACAAAGGAAAAGTTTCAAGTGTTCCAGCCATTGTTGGTGGCCCAAAATATACCACTGTATTCAATTCTACTTTTTGGTGAACATGATACTGCTTTCATGTTTCAAACAGAAAAAAGAAAATCTTTCAAACACATGGGTATACATATCATCTATTTTCAAGCACTTAACAATGTCAACACTACCTAATTATACCCCAACCTACATCCCCACCCTCCATCATTCATCTTTCAGTTTGCTTTTATTTAAATACAAGCCCACGCCCAAAGCTCTACCACGATCCCTCCGAAACCAATTGTTGTAAGGAACACCAGGCCATATGTCTTGCTCTGGCTACACCATCACCTTGTTGTCAGATTACGCCGGTATCACTACACGTGGAAGAAGGGGGTTTCACCTCAAGGTACATTACTGCAAAGACCCAATGTCAATACCATGAAACATTATCGGTCACGGATTGGCACCGCCTTATAAAATCACAATACGGGATTATGCCTTGCGTCTCTCCCAACAGCCGTTCTAACAGATGGGTGTATTGGCACAATGCAGTATGCCACAATAGGGCCTATCTGGCACAAGAACAAGAACCACTTATTTCCCTGCTATGATTAATAGCTGGCCGTGTGTGTACCATACAAGACCAGTGGCTAAATTAAATACTGCCATCTTGCCCCCTCAGTTCGGTCAAACCAATATCCAAGTACAAAATTTTTAGCAAAAGTAGGGCACTGCTCTGTAAAGGTTAATTTGAAGATGCGTTGGAGGTTGGTATGTAGATAGGGGATTACAGGCGATTATGGGCAATATTGCAGACTTATAATTAATAAGTGACAATTTTCCTGAAATTTGGCTATGATATGTGCATCCATGAATGAAAACTAATAAGTGGGAGTCAATTTGAGATGAGGCTTAGTGCATTAAAGCTGGAGGTCACAGTGAAAAAGATGAAATATAATACTTAAGCAACTTTCAACTGAATAAATTACACCACAACAAATGTTCAACTTACACAGTGTTTTTATAGACACTAGTAAACTTGGTATAGTGTACTAAGTTCTTGCTATTCAAAACTAGCATGGATGCTAATTTTCCACTTAATACAATCCCATTTGATCCAATCTTGTTTGGGCCAGTTCCCACTTGGTCCAATCCTACTTGGTCTAATTCCTATTTGGTCCAATTCCCATTAAGTCCAATCCTATTTGATCCAATTCCCATTTGGTCCAAATTCCATTTGTTCCAATTCCCACTTGGTCCAATTCACATTTGGTCCAATTCCCACTTGGTCCAATCGTTCTTGGCCAAATTCCCACTTGGCCCAATTCACATTTGGTCCAATTCACATTTGGTCCAATTCCCACTTGGTCCAATCCTACTTGGTCCAATTCCCATTTGGTCCAATTCCTAGTTGGTCCAATTCCCACTTGGTCCAATTCCCACTTGGTCCAATTCCCACTTGGTCCAATTCCCACTTGGTCCAACCCTACCTGGTCAAATTCTCATGGCCCATCCCAATTTTAGTCCGATCCTATTTGTGCCCATTCCCGCTTGGTCAAATCCAATTTTGTTTTAAATTAATATTTTGGGGGAAAATTTGATGGGACAAAGTAGGAATTGGACAAAATGGAAATTAGACAAAATAAGAATTGAACAAAACAAGAATTGGACCAATGGAAATTGGAACAAGAATTAGACTAAATTGGAACTGGACCAAATGGGAATTTGACCAGGTACAACAGGAACAAGTGGGAATTAGGCCAACTGAGATTGAACCAATTTAGACCAAGTGATATTGAACCAAGTGCAAGCAATGGGTTTGGTCGAAGTGACATCATGGACATGTGAGGTGAAGTCATTTCTTTAAGGGGAAACTTATTGTTGTATATCCTTTTGTTAAATCTCTGTGTCTGGTTGTTTCATAGTACATTTTCCACTATTTAGGTCATTTTGCCAATAGGAATTCTATGCTAAACAAAGTGTAGCATGGTCAATTCTCATCTGCTAACATTTCATAAGTGGTTGTTGACTCAGTAACCACTCTGGCACCTCTTAACTCCTAAAGTCAAGTACAGTGAAAAGGAAAGTGACAGTATTTCACAATTGTGATTATTTGCACTGCACTATAGGTCTACACCTCATGTACCCACACATATCTTGGACACTTACAGTGCACAAGCATAGTTTCATATTCGAGAGTGTATAGTGATGGTGAAAATTCAAATCGCTTCTCTTAATGTGAATATGATAAGAAAATGGTCCTTGCCTTGACTTGCTGTGTACTCTTCATGATGTTTATCCAATAGTGTCCATATTCTGAAGTACTTCTTGAAGCAATATTAACATACCACTCGTTTCAAAAATAGATTTGGCTAAAATTGGGCTCTATGATATGAATAAGCATATCTAAGGTTGTGTATATGCTTATTTTTGTTTTGTTTTTTTTTTTTTTTTTTTTGGCACCGCCTTATAAAATCACAATACGGGATTATGCCTTGCGTCTCTCCCAACAGCCGTTCTAACAGATGGGTGTATTGGCACAATGCAGTATGCCACAATAGGGCCTATCTGGCACAAGAACAAGCAGCACTTATTCTGCTGCTATGATTAATAGCTGGCCGTGTGTGTACCATACAAGACCAGTGGCTAAATTAAATACTGCCATCTTGCCCCCTCAGTTCGGACAAACCAATATCCAAGTACAAAATTTTTAGCAAAAGTAGGGCACTGCTCTGTAAAGGTTAATTTGAAGATGCGTTGGAGGTTGGTATGTAGATAGGGGATTACAGGCGATTATGGGCAATATTGCAGACTTGTAATTAATAAGTGACAATTTTCCTGAAATTTGGCTATGATATGTGCATCCATGAATGAAAACTAATAAGTGGGAGTCAATTTGAGATGAGGCTTAGTGCATTAAAGCTGGAGGTCACAGTGAGAAAGATGAAATATAATATAGTAACTTTCAACTGAATAAATTACACCACAAAAAATGTTCAACTTACACAGTGTTTTTACACATAGTAAACTTGGTATAGTGTACTAAGTTCTTGGTATTCTAAACTAGCATGGATTGTATTAACTTCCCACTTAATCCAATCTTATTTGGCCCAATTCCCAATTGGTCCAATCCTACTTGGTCCAATTCCCACTTGGTCCAATTCTCACTTGGTCCAATTCCCGCTTGGTCCAATTCCCACTTGGTCCAATTCCCATTTGGTCCAATTCCCACTTGGTCCAATTCCCATTTGGTCCAATTCCTACTTGGTCCAATCGTACCTCGTCAAATTCTCTTGGTCCATCCCAATTTAGTCCAATCCTGTTTGTGCCCATTCCCACTTGGTCAAATCCAATTTGGTTTTAAATTTATATTTTGGGAAAAAATGTGAGGGGACAAAGTGGGAATTGGACAAAATGGAAATTAGACAAAATAAGAATTAAACAAAACAAGAATTGGACCAATGGAAATTGGATCAAGAATTAGACTAAATTGGAACTGGGCCAAATGGGAATTTGACCAGGTTCAACAGGAACAAGTGGGAATTAGGCCAACTGAGATTGAACCAATTTAGACCAAGTGATATTGGACCAAGTGTGAATAAACTGCAAGCAATGGGTTTGGGCAAAGTGACATCATGGACATGTGAGGTGAAGTCATTTCTTTAAGGGGAAACTTATTGTTGTATACCCCTCTGTTAAATCTCTGTGTCTGGTTGTTTCATAGTACATTTTCCACTATTTAGGTCATTTTGCCAATAGGAATTCTATGCTGAACAAAGTGTAGCATGGTCAATTCTCAGTCTGTTAACATTTCATAAGCGGTTGTTGACTCAGTAACCACTCTGACAGCTCTTAACTCCTAAAGTCAAGTACAGTGAAAAGGAAAGTGAGAGTATTTCACAATTGTGATTATTTGCACTGCACTATAGGTCTACACCTCATGTACCCACACATATCTTGGACACTTACAGTGCACAAGCATAGTTTCATATTCGAGAGTGTATAGTGATGGTGAAAATTCAAATCGCTTCTCTTAATGTGAATATGATAAGAAAATGGTCCTTGCCTTGACTTGCTGTGTACTCTTCATGATGTTTATCCAATAGTGTCCATATTCTGAAGTACTTCTTGAAGCAATATTAACATACCACTTGTTTCAAAAATAGATTTGGCTAAAATTGGGCTCTATGATATGAATAAGCATATATAAGGTTGTGTATATGCTTATTTTTGTTTTGAAACAAGTTTACATCAGAAAAACTTAACTTTAACAATAAGATTTTGCATAGAGTATACCTACTCCATTATATACACCAATTGAGGGAATCTGTCGGTGTAATAAATGAGTGAGTATAGGTTGTCTCACCATGGTCTCACCTATAGGTAACAAAACATCCAAGCTACAAACAAAAATTGACTAGTGTGCGGTGCAACATGGCATATCTCAAAAATACACAATGGTTTCAAATTGTGGAAGGGGTTAAAATGAATGAAAGCAAATGATAAAAAATGTACATGCAGCACTGATAATGTGTTAAGAACTGATCCACTTTATGTTTACACTTAAAGTTTCAATCAGCTTCATGTAAAATAAGGGAAAGTTCATGGTATAAATAATACTCCTGGTTCACCATAGGACAGAATTTTGAAAATAAACTACAACAAATCACTTCATGTTTTGTTAAGATCACTGAAATGTAATCCTCCGGGGAATAAAGAAAAGCTAAATGGGGAGGAATGAGCTGGCATCAATATCACACACTATTAAAAGCATCCTCTTTTTATCCTTGCTGATTGATAAAAACTCCCCGGTGAGAAAGATTCACAGCTTAGCCTGACATTGCATAGACCTGCTGACAACTCTCGTCAATCTTCAAGCAAAAATAAGTCATTTATAAATGTTTCATTATTATTTAATTCATGTGGATTTGTAGGACGGACTCTTGTCCGGTCTCTGCTGAGACTGAATCATCTGTGTAGAGGGGAGGGGGTAGTGAAATAATTCTGATAAATTCTAACCGTCTGTCTACTCTATTACTTAGAGTACAATATAGACTGTAATGGGTTTTAATGTAATGAGTGAATGTCCTCCATTAGGCATCTAGTGGACACAATGCCGGATGAGGCATGGCGTTGCGTGAGGCAATTTGGTGATAGATGCTGATGTGACGCTGGTCATGTTTTTCAACTGGTGCTCTGATCATGCAATGACAAATGTTGGCAAAACAACTCCCAACTGGTTAATGAAATGAATGTATGATGTAAATAGCCAATCAGAAAGGCTGTATGAAAGGTAGAGTATGGGGTCAAACCCAACCCTATAGCTTCAAATCCTAATCCTAATACTTAGCCCTAAACCCAAGGCCCTAAACCCTAACTAAAGATATAGCAGATATAGTAGGAACTGGAGAAAATGGGAACAACTGCTGATATCTTATATCACTAGTAAAAATTGGGTCAAAGGTCACATAGGGGTCATCAAAGGTCAATCTGTGTATATCACACATTAAGTCTTGGCCAGTGGTTCTTTTTGAGTAACTTTGGTGGCCATAGCATCTTATGTGCCAAAGAAATGTAGTTTTAAAGATTTTTACCAAATGGGGTCAAAGTTCACATAGGGGTCATCAGAGATCACTTTGTTTACACCACATATGAGCCTTGGGCCAGTGGTTCTTCTGACCAAGTATGAAGTTAATTAGTCAATGCATATGAGAAATGAGCAATTGTTAACCTTTGTTTACGGCCCTTTACCCTTTGTGTCTTCCTGCTAAAGCAGGTGACACAAAAGGAGCTTAATTAAACTAATTAAGGTAGTTTTATTTGAAATAATTAGGGTTGAGAATTTGTGAAAATGAGAAAATGAGAATTTATTTTATCAAAAGAATTATTGTTCAGTATTGGTGTTTCGAGTCGGCACAAGTAGAAGGAGCCTGAGATTTTGATTGAGCTTTGCTGGATGGGTCAACATTAGTAAACATTTTTTCACTATTATCTTTGAAAAACAAAACTCAAAAGCAAAAGCCAACATATTTTCTAATGTGTAAGAAATACCCAATAAGACTAACAAATCCCTTTCCAAAAATAGATAATTACACACTCCTGAATCCAACCATAATTGAATTTTGCCAATTTGTAAAAAAAGGAACACAAGTGCAACACAACACCTCGTGACTAATGCGTTCCACATGAAAATTGTCATTCTATGTCAGTTTGGACAGATTTGTTGTCAAATGAAGATCTGATTTTTAATACTTTTATTCATCACCATAACCGCACCTAATAGACCTGCACAGACCCTGCTGTATTTACCATTGAATACTGACAATGGTGCAAAGCCAATATTGTATCGCATATCTCATAGTGTATATCCGGAATTGAATTGTACACATGAAGGCAGGTGAAATGACAATATACGTAATCAACTTAATGTCATAACCCATCAACATGACCACTGTGAAAGACTGATCATAAAACCCACCCTCGTACTGTCCTAGTTCTGCGCACTTCAAAACATTTGTCTTTTTTCAAAAGAGACGTCCACAAAAATATTGATCACAAGCAATGAATTTCCTATGTTTGTAACACTGACAATAATATTTAACAGGTTTTCAAAGCGACATCAAAACAATATTGATCGCAATCAATAGATTTCATCCTGGGATCATATTACATTTATAACATTAACAATGTGGCATTTTACTGGTCTTTTACGGAAAGAAGCACCTCAATTTTTTTCTGAACCAAGGTTTTTTTGCATTTTTTTGCTTATTAATTGTATTAGATCACACCTGAAGTGAAAAAGCCGAATATGCCATCTTTCTGTCTTTGAGTAAGATGATGATTAAATATCTCATGCACGAAAGAAAAATCAAAGCGTGCTTTTCTATAGGGACAATTACGACAGCAGGCAAGTTCAAAACATAGTGGGTTTTCCTTTTTACTTGTTTGCCCAATAAACTTTTTAACTTTTGAAATGTTCTCGGTATAGGTGTTCTACTACCAATCAAGTGAAAATTGAGAGAAATTCCTTCAAAGAAACTCTTCCTCTTCCTGTCACTTTAAGGCAGATTACTCAACAGATTTTCCATAAGCGCTTTTATTTTGTCAGGTAGGGGTGGGCGATTTGTTTAGTGGAGATCCAGAAGTGATATACAAAATAAGACTGCATTGAGATCCAGTCTAAACTTCAAATATCAATTTCTATCATCAATTGGTGGCACTAAGTGTCCGCAGGGTAAAATTAAATTTAATCTTCCAAATTTGGGGAAAAGAACTCTTATACCTCCATTGTTTTTCCATATGAATTTTTTTATTCCTTCTCTTTGCTGTCCCAAATTTAGTCATTTTTTCCCTTTTTGCTGGCCATGCCCCTCATTGGTTCTATTTATTTTCATCCCAAATTTTGGCATGTTAGCCTAGTATCACACCGTTTTTCATGGTTTTCAGGATTTTTCCCAAAACCAAATCACCCCTGCCAGGTATATTGGGTTTGGGAGAAAATCTGAAAACAATGAAAAATCTTGAAAAACAGTGTGAAATTGGACCAAAATTCATTCTGGAAAAAAAATTATATTTGGCTACAAAATGTCTTGAGATTAGGAAATATCCTTCAAAATCACAGCCCTGCACATTTAATGCAAACTTCTCTTTGTAATACCACAGAGTTGAACAGAAAATGCATGTGAGTGATGCCTATCACTACACCCAAAACTATCTGCTATGTGTAGCATCTTCACAGTCACATTTTCTTTCCACTTTTTCCTTTATCTTCAACAAAATTGGAAGAAGAAAATCTTTTTCCTAAAAGAAATTCAAATATGTGAACAGAGGTGGGCCCAGCTAATACCATGTGCCGTGAGACCAGCCGCCAACCGATACTCATCTACTCTTAGTCATAGGAATCACAATACAATGAGAAAAAGACAAGAGAAGAAAAGACAGTTTACCCCACGTGGTATTATTCGATACCAGATTGTGCATTTTTCACGATGATTCACAAAACATATTTCTTCTACTTGGATGCACAGTCGTACCACCAATTCCAACCCAAAAACCCTGGTGGTAAAAATGTGCATGCCTGGCAGCGTAAAACAGCCATCATGAACAACACACCACACCAATCCTTGGGGACCAAATAATGGCTGCTAAAATCAGTATCAAAACTGTGCTGTTGCCCACCAAAAATGAAGCAATCACCGCTGATGGAATCAGATTTTTTAGATCAAATTAAATCATTTTCAAGGCCAAGGGTAGAGCTGGTAACAATGCCTTAGCTCATGTTTGCAAATACAAATCCATGGCCAGACAAACTACATTTCATGGTAGCTTATTGAATTACAAAGTTGCAGAACAAACTAATCTTCAATTGAGATTAACCACTTGGGAATGGCAGTTAACTGCAAACACCCAGAGATCACAAATTTTCATTTTTCCCCCCAAAATTAAAAAATATGCATTTTTAATACATATATGGAATCAGCAAGAAAAGTACATTCAAATGAGTCCAAACAAGCCTAGTCTTTAGTCAGTGGTGAACTGTGGTACTTATGTGTTATAAACAACACAAAATCTACCATGATTAGTGGATTAGTGAGGGTTAAATGAGTGGCAGGCGGGCCATGTTTTCATTTTCTGCATGTACTGGCAAAGCAAACGTGAACTGACAGTCAATTGGCAGATATACAATGTGCCGGATATGGTGTTTAACTTATTCCACGGTATTATTTGTCTTGTAACTGGATTTCATGGGTATATTCTACATCTTAAAATATTAAATTTGCACTTGACCAAAATAATCACAGGTAGGTAGTTAGTTAATGTCAGTCATAAGCAATAAACTTCAACATGGAACTCTTTGGAGTTAAAAGCTTGGATCATGTATATGCTAAAGCCCCCTCAAAGTGTCATTAAAAAAGAGGAAGGAAGAAAGGAGGAAAGGGAGAAGAAAAAAGAGGAAAAGAAGAAGGAGAAAGAAGAAAAAGAAGAAGAAAAAGAAGAGGAACAGGGACATTTATTTGATTTTTTCATGCAAGTGCGGATCAAAAAGTGTCGGAAGACGTACGCAAGGAAAGTCGTTTTCAGGTCTTGAAAACCCAAAACCTAGACTTCGGATCTCTGCCCCCCCCCTGCAACCCACCGGCGCGTTGGCCCCTGACCGCCACAGGGGCCCGAAGGCGGGTCCCCTGGACCCCACCCAATAGTCGCTCCGCTCGCTTCGCTCTCTTGGTTCGAACATCTTTAGTACAGCCCCCCTCATAAAATTTCCTTGGCACGCCTCTTTTATAAAATATCCTCATAATTGCGGCCACCATTCACAGTCTTATCGACCACATTCATAGGACACACATGTAGTCTGTCATGTGTATGGTGGTTTTGTCAGAATAGGCAGTTTCCAAGAGTTTTTTGTTTTCCACAGTCGAATTGTACCGAAATTTCATCCCACATCCATGACATATTGCATAACAATGATACAGTTCGGAGGTTTAAAAACACCATCCCCCCTCTTTGTTATCAATACCGATGCATTGCATCATGGGAACAAATTTGGGTACAAACTGACTTACAGAAAGTAAACCCTGGAAAACGCACATACTCTTGTAGTATTACAAAGAGATCCTCTTTCCTGCAAATTACTTTGCCGTGTAGTAGATTAGAAAGTGGGTTATGGATTGATAAATCTGGTCGTAAGGCTTTAGTACCGCTTTAACAGCCTCTCTTGCTAATTTTTTTTCTACGATAAAAACTAGTCATTTGACAAATCATGAAAAGTGCTAAGCTGTAAATTGTAATATGAAAAAATTGCATCCAGAACCCCTGTATTCAGCTTTTCTGGAAGAAACGCAAATTCACTCCTAATTCTTCGATACTCCTTCGATATACGTCCAAACTTTTGGAAGCAGCATACTGCCAGCGCTAAATAGCTGCTACATTGTCTGTACAATATCAGCAACGCTGATTTGAATATTTCACCACTTATTATCACGTAATTGATCATCCAAACTGACAAGTAACCCCGCAAATCTACGTGGGCAGGTGATAACCATTGTCGCTAGGCATGACAAACCGAATAAAGCTCCCTCCTTGAGATGACGTAATGAGACACAAAGCCACTCATGTTACACACGACAACTCAAGAAAACATGTCCGCTGCCACCGATTAACGCTTTCTCTCCACTAAGCTGTATTGGTCAAGTTTAATACTAATGCATAGCCATGTTCACACAAGTAACTAAAACCTGTCTTCTAACCCCAAGGCAACTGCTATTTTAGGGTTAAGACATGTGTGGACCTGCGTCTATGAACATGGATTTCTGGGATGCCTGGGGTGGCGATAACATTCTATGGTGTACTTAAATGCCTGCCGGCTCTAACCCATTGATGTCCTTTTAACAAAATTCACAAAAAAATCCAGATTCACAATTTGAATAGTCACAGAAATGGTTGCAAACTGTCAAATTCTTCACGAATATCACTTGAAAAGGCTAGATCCCGCCTTTTTCGATAACAATTCCCGAAAGAGACCCCAAATGCTTATCGTTGAAAGACACCCTTATTTGAGAAGCGTTATTACTGATACGCTCCACAATGAAAGTCAAGTTCGTATTTATTCACTTAATAGCTACACTTTTGATTAAAAACCTGTTCACTATTATTACAATACCAGCATTCTGACCTATTTCTCTTGAACAGGAAAAAAAAAAAAACATTTTTCTAATGAATATGCCCTTAAGTATTCATTCACCTGTGTGAACAACTTAATTTGCAAAGAAAACATGTGTAATCCAGAGAGTTTAAATATCCCGTAATCAATATTTCACACTTTCCCTTCTTGACGACTTCGCTATATACCCGGTCTATTAATCATTGTAACGTCACTCACAGTGGTAAGATGAGTCGGGAATGATTGTATGTTAGCAGGCTTATGGTATCATAACTTGTGTTTTCTCACATAATAACATTCCGTTATGTTCCGGTGGTATTTGTAATTTTAAAACTACATGTACATTGTTTATGAAAGGTAGGTAGAGAAATTAACATATGAAAGGTACATAATGACTGCCATGTAATTCTTGGTGACCCTAATTATGCAATTTTTAATTAGTGAAGCACCTTTCATTATGATGCTAAGAGCAGCATGAAAGTAACTGTTTAATTATGTGTCTTTAAAGGTGCTTGTTCCAATCGTCTTTGGGACCCCCCGATTTACCCGGAAGTAGTATCAATTTTGATATCAGATGAAAGGTCATATTTTTCTCATTGTCGTCCTGAAATTTCAGCTTTCAAATCCATTTCTTTCTCAAGATACAGATAAAAAACTACCGTATTAATGGTTAACCATCAATACTAGCACAGAAGTGAATAGGCCGTTGCACTAGATGCATTATCGCGTCTGGTATCAAAACCGCAAGTTTGTTTCCCACGGTACTTGATGGTTAGTGTATATACACATGCCAGGCTTTCATATCAAGTAGAGAATACAATAGACAAAAATCAGAACAAGCACCTTTAATTGTAAAATTAGATGAATTAATAGTGAGCCATAACCAAGGTTATGAAATTTCACAAAGCTTCTTACAGTTGTCTAGAGCTGTTTCCACAATTTCTTTTGCACATATCCACAGAAAAAATGACTTAAAAGCACCATTTTGTGCAAAGCGAAACTCCCCTGCTGGTTTGATAACCGATTAGGTTCAAATTGTTCACAGCAACAAGTGGCACATTGACCGCTAACCCACTTCTAATGGGTGGAGATTTTTCTCAACCCAAGAATTTTACTCAGATCCTAATATTTTCTTTTAACAAATACAAGTGAAATTAGAATCTTGCTTCAATAAAATTTGCTCCATTGAAATTATTAACTACAATTCAATCATAAGGTGTCAAGGGACATTTTTGAAGGTGCATTCCACACAGTTTACATGTAAGGGAAATTTTGGGGGCAAATTACAAGGCACTTTGCCCTAACAATGATAATTTTGTAGATGATACAATTTTGCAGATAATAAATTTTGTAGATAATAAATTTTGTAAAGATATCCCAGCTTGGGTAAGGTAATTTTCTAATTTGAAAAGTAATTTTAAGTGCCTACTGACTATACTGCAAAATGATTTATATACTTCATAAAGATGAAGAAACACAATGTATTCATTACACAGAATAGGTTGGAGTAAAGAAATGGAGCGTGATGTTGTTCCGGTATTTTTAATTTGCAACATAAAAGCAATAATTCCCAGGCTCTCTGAGTGTTACACAACAATACAGAATATACATCATATTGTATTAACAAGAGGCTATTCCATGCTTACTTACAGAATAGATTTACAATGTAGTTATTATTTTTTAATGGATTAATTTAGCTCTCATTTTGAATGTATGAACACTTCAGTCCTTTAAACAGTTCCGACAAGCTACAAAGTTTCTTGGGTCAAAAATATTTCTGCAGGTTTTAAAATTTGCACTTCATTATGATTCTCTTGAAGGCCTGAAAAACAAAACCAAAATAACATTTAAAGGGTGCTTGTTCTGATTTTGACTATCATTTTCTTCTACCTCATAGAGCCTGACACTTGTACCACTGACCACCAAGTACCGTGGGAAACAACTTGCGGTTTTGATGCTAACGCATAATTGCATAGTGGCACGCCCTATTCCACTACGTGAACCGGTAGTTGTTTTTTATCTTATCTTGAAAAAGAAATGGATTTGAAACTGAAATTTCAGGACGACAATGAGAAAATAGGCCTTTCACTAATATCCAAAATTGATACTACTTCCTGGTAATCAGGGGGTCCTAAAGACGATCGGAACAAGCCCCTAAGTCACCCTTTTGAAATATTGTTTCTATATGACAAGGGACGCAAATTGTTTAAGAAGTATTCCATTCAAACTGACAATTAGCAGATAGGTTGATAGAGACGTTTAACACATCTTTTGATTCCCCAACGTATGTGCGATCCAAATCCTGTAACTCGCTTGATCAGATCATGTGATCTCATACAGAGCCTAGTCCTAACAGACAAAAAATCCAGACTTTCATAATTAGCACATTACAAGGTTAAGCACTCAAGGAAATTTTTAATATGATCTTGAAAATGTCTGGTGGTTTTCAGAATGTTTAGCCTTTCTTTTTATCCCTAAGCATGATATGTTGCATGAACATATGCAAAGTGCATATGGATGCCTATCATGTTAAGTAAATATTATACATTGTGGGATTTGGTTAAACCACCCTCTATGTTATGCAACTGGAAACCAATTCTATATTGTTTTCCCACTAAAGCAGGCATGGAGGAAAAATAAATTATGATAATATGCATGAGGGTAAAATGGATTTAGCTTATTTACTGTAGAAAGCCATATTAGGTTGCCCCAAATCATGTCATCTAATAGATCTTGTTCTGATAAAAATCTACTGTGCATTATTTATGGAGGAGGAACGAATAAATTTCAAGTAATTAGCATAGTTATAGGGATATAAATATTTGAAATGTTTATATATGCCTGTGGTATATTAACCTGTTCCACCCCTGGTAGATTCTGTATAGGTTATATCAGCGTTAAGTAAGGGGTTTTGGATGGCTTCACAAAAGAAAAAACCCTCTCAAAAAACCACTGACCTAAGACTAGGCTTGTGGGACTCTTGAATGCATTGATCATGACTGATACCTATGGCCATGAAACAGCATAATTTTATTTTTTAGAAAAAATAGTTTTGCAACTCCTAGCAAATGAAGTCCCTACGGGCTTAAAGGGTTAACTACACACTCACTGTGTGTCAAATTCAGATCGAAATGCTGTTTATTCATTAATATCTGATGACTATTTGGGGTGCGATCAAATTATACTATTTAAATTTAAACTATCTAGGTGGAATCTAAACATGGAGGACTGACATTCTCTAACACCAAAACCCCCGCATCTTCAGATCATGTTTGTCACGATTCTAGCGAATCCCTTTCATGTTCTATACATTACAGCAAAGGCAGACATTTAAGCAGTCTGAGCTTAGATAACAAGAACTCCTCTAATGCAGTATCTTTTTGGATGTCCAGCCGACTATCACAAAACAAGCAAGAGCATCAATTAAATACTCATTGACAAAGCGCGCAAGCTATGTTATAGCGATATGATAGGATTCAAGGGGTGATGTCGTTAATGACTGGGCTTACAAACGCTACACCAAAATGCACAACGAAACAAAACATTTAGCCACTGGCCACATTGAGATGCATGCCCTCAACACTCTCACAGGTTTAGTTGGATTTTTGAGGGGGACCTCTGAGCCCAACTAGGCATCGTATAGATGCTCTAACAGTTGTCTGTTTATCTAGACCAAACACAGGACGGCGACTGACAGCTGTCAATCACCACCATTCCATTATAGCTGATGGGTTCTCTGACATAAAATATGTAATTTAATCTGGCACCGGTAGCGGCACCGTTTTAATCTATGAAACCCTTTGTTCTTAATTAGTGTGTAAAGTGAGCAATTTTCTGCATGGCGGTACAAGTGAATTGCTATAATGGAGAATTGGATCAGGTTTACTGCGATAATATTCTGAAAGGGACACAGGAGGGAGTAGATTCTAAGCACTGCATAATTTGTCCGTTCTTTGAGGATGAGTGGTTAATAGTAATTAGGGAACGGCAGAACAGACACAAAAACAACAGTTGGCCTTTAATGTAAATCTGATTTCTCAGAGGATTCTTTCAGGGATACATTGGATTATTCCGCTTGTTTAATTTTAGGTACAATCAGTCACTTTTTTCCAATTCAAAATGACACATTTTGTCTCTAAATTGTTAGTGTTAGGTCATTCAAACACCTGATATTCTGTTATTTGTGAAAAACAGACACTAACGCATGTCAAAAGTGTCTTAAAGATGCCAAATACGAGGTTTTGTTTGCTAATAAAGTCGGACCAGACTTTTATTAGTAAACAGGCATTAAAAAATCGTAATTTTGAAAAAAGCGTGTAAGATTTTTTAGACACTACAGGGGTTTACTTCAACCATTTCCAATACAATAATACAAAAAGAAATGAACTGTGATGAAAAAATAGGGGGTGCAATTGTTAAATTTTGAAGAAGCGCTGATGTGGCTTTTTAAAATGCAATAACATAAAATTAAAAAAAAAAAAAATTTTTCTTTTTTGTGATTGCAAGATTCAACACATCATTTGTTTTGTTTGTTTCACAGATTCTCGTCTATAAAAAATTAAAAATCCCACATTTCACTGCATCTATTGGTGTGCTTGATCTCATGAACACTAAGAACAGAAAACACATGGGACTAGGTCAAAATATTCAGTTGTTACTGAAAGTTTATTTAGTGCATTGAATTATATGTTATTCCAAATTTTTCACTTGAAACTATAGAACCTTCATGGCTTGAATTGCTTCCAATAATGCCTTTTCAGGTTGGAAAAATCCACAGTGGCGTAACCAGACCTTTGCAAATGGGGGGGGGGGGGGCCTGAAGGGGTGCCAAGGCTTTTTTTTTGAGGGGGCCAAATGGGCCTTCTCATAGACACTGTACAAAGTCAGTTTATTTGGGGGAGGCTGAAAGGGGGGCAGGGGGCAAGGGTTCTGTTTGGGGGGGGGGCTTGAGCCCCCCCCTGCCCCCCGCTGGACGCCACTGAAAATCCCATAGGCCTATGTGTGGGAAATGTGAAAACATTTTTTTAAAACTGAACAAGAGGCCGATTTGCACTGTCATATGTTGGTAGGCTTCAACTTTTGAGGAAACAAGTTGTACCATTCAAGATAACTTTTATAATATTTTTTAAAATCTTCTGAAACAGTCAAAAATAGTAGTTGCTAATTGATATGTCAAGGACAAATCATGCATGATTCATTGTCACATTAGCAAATTTTACCATTTGTGATTTTGTAACAATACTGTTACCCCACAGTAACATTGTCCAATAATTTCGTTATCACGTTTGCAATGTATCATGAATGATTATTTAATGTGTGGTGTTAAAGGAGGTTCACTTTTCCCCAAATATCAGAAAATTAGACAAAAAATATCTCAAGCTGAGCCAAAATTCCAAAATAGGCTTCTAAAGGACAATTTTGGGAGAAAATGACAACTTTTTGTTAAATTTGGCCTAAAATCGCATCAGGGCCATGGGTGGCCACTTTTGTGTAGATAAAATTGTATAGATATGGGTCTATTTATAGAGTGTTGGACCAGGTTTCCTTACCCAAAATCAAACTTGAGAACCCCCTGGGTATGCCACAACACCTCAGAATTGATAGAAGTGACATTCTGATACCATGTATTACCCATCATAATAAAATCAAGAGTTTTTAAATAGGATCTTGCTTTAGGGCCATGCAATGAACGTTCACAGGAGAAGGGGAATTTGGAAGTGGGAAAATCCACCATTAGCAGTCAGGAGGTTTTAGCACAAATTGCTAAGTTCATTTGTATATTTTGGCCAAAAAATAAACTAGAATATTCCCCCCCATAAAATTGCCTAAATATTTGAAATTACAGAGGACTATTCATCTATAGATTTTAGGGGAGTGTCATTGGGTATGTTGAAGGAAAATTATATTGGAAGGGTAGAAGGAGAAACCAAGAATGCTGCTTTAGCATGTCAAAAACAGGAAAAGTATGAATTTTAACACAAATTTACAAGTCACATTTTCATTTTTGGCCTACCATGACATGACAATTAATAAGCAATGCTTGTTAATATTTAAAATCATACATTTGGTCAACTTTACTATTGCCAAGAGTTGTCTTAAATAATGTCGCACAATGTGGAGAGGTATTTTTTGCACGCTCTCTCCTCCCAGTTTACTCACAAAAGGATTCAACTACACACCTCCTATCCCAATACACTCCCGTAAAATTGCAACATGTTGTCAATGAAACTTCATAACTGCGGATCTTTCCTCAAGGCCTACTCAGGTAGAAGGTAAAACGTTTAATGTTATTTATGTTCATTTTCCAGGCACAGTTTATGTTTCACTGGTTATGTTAAGCACCAAAACTAGTAAAAAAAAAAAAATAAAAAAAAAAAATGACTTGAGAGAGAATATGAAAGCGGAGTGTTAATTTGGTTTTAAAATAAAAATCTGTGAACATGAAAGAGTGAACCGCATGAGTGAATGGGAATAAAGAGTGAAGATCTTACAGTTTCATGGCATATCAACATTGATGTATAGGTGGAAAGACAAGAGGTTCTATGATAGATAGAGAGGCAAACTTACGTAATCTTAGAAATTCAGCGTCTCGCACTTTTTTTTTTGGCCGACCACAAGAAAACTAGAGTACCACAATAAAAGCCAGGGTTTTGGGTGTTCGCCTCATCTTTCTTCCACATACTATATACACTAATCGGTAGTATAACAAATTGATGTTGTGTTCGAGGTGGGCCAGGTGTAATAATAGTTTACCTGGATCATTGTGCTCAGATCTCTTTTTTCTCATAATGCATGCCCTTTGTGAAAAGATTATTCAGTAAAGGCGGTTTAATTTAAATCAAGACGACTGACATTAGTTCTTCGTTTTGTGCCATGGTGGACAAAATTTAAACCACCCAATTAGCACCCACATCCAACAACTGATATGTTTTTCGGATTGTTGTATCGAATGACATTATGTGTGTATACAGCCCCAAACTAATAATTATTCCGTGAATATTCCAAAATGTCCGCGCCGCAGCACGGCCACGGTTTTGAATGGGTTTCACCCCCTGGGGGGAAGAGCACCCAGGGCTCTACAGCTGGTAAAACATTTGTATTTTTTATTTAAAAGAAAACATAGGCCTAACTAACCTCAAGAATCAGATTACGGCTTTCGTGAACTGTTTCTTTGGACAAAAATTGTGAAAATGTCTAATTTCATATAGGAGCAAATATGAAATTCAGCCTGTTTTCTATTGCAATACAAGCATATACAAATCACCATTTTTTTTTTTTTAAATTGAAGAAATTGCCAACAAATCAAAGGTGGAGAATCTATTTTAATGGCTTATCTATTGAAACATCTACATATGACAGAAAATAGGGATGGCTTGAAATCTTTCAGTGCACCTTTTAAAGGAATCTTTAGGCCTAACAGGGAACCTTTAAATCACAGTTCATCAGCCTTATATACACGGCACTATGATCACGGCATACAGCAGTGTGTATTTGGCAAAGATACTCATTCTTTCTGCACAATGCCATCCAATTAGTGGTTATGTACACGTCGCCCTAGGAGAGTCATGTAGTGATACCCAGAGAGATTGATGCTCATAGAAGCCATACAAGTAAATCCCTTATCAGTTTTTATTTTTAAATAAACACAGCATTTGTTGACGGATTGCACTCACAGGGGTTTGAATATGACCCTGTGACTTCAATGCGTTTAATTGTTTTGGTGTCCTTTCAAATTGTACTTTGTTCTTTTGGGTCATTATCTTCTTTTTCATTTCATATCATTTTTTGCAGGCTAGTCAAACATGTACAGAAGTAAAATGCAGAGGAATGGTCGTTCCAATGAAACTATTCCAAGACTGTTTTGGGTTTTGTTTAAGTTGAAGAAATGGATTCGGTCTTCAAAAATGTATAATCCACCCACAGTCTATATCCAAAAGAAAAGAGCATCTGGATCTGGATGCTGGAATCAGTTATACTCCAACAAAGCATGTTCCTGCATCAATCACGCTAAGTTTGGGGATCCCCTTATATATTCAGATCTTTAGCATCAGCTGGCATAAATGTAATCATGGAAATAAAGAGTATCTACTTTACAATAGATCATGATGTGAATATTTAGAAAACTTAATTTCTAGATATTGACTTTACCACTACATTTGAACTAAAATTATCTGAACTTTCTGGCAATTTTGTGAAACAGAGCTCAAAGCAATCAATCCTCATGCCCTTACTGTACATAGATGCTTAACCCCAAAATGGACTTTTCGCTTGAAGCCTTCAGTTACCGAAAACCATTTGGATCTGGTTCAATAAACCTGCTGCAAATCAAAGAAACATAAGTATCCCTAACTAATTGCTTTAAATAAATGTAAGGATCTATTGACCATCTAATCTACTAGTATATAAATCACTACAGATCACAGACAATATGGAGACCTGAAATCTCTCGTTGACTGCTATCCTCAGGGTTGTTTCTGCATCCATTTATTGTGCAATTTTACTTTTTTCATAAAATACCAATTCTAACGTGAAATTCCGTATGCGACTCTTAGAACTCTTTAAATTAGCACTTGATTGTATTAAGATGTGTGTAAAATTAGCTGTATAATATCAATTTGGCATTCTTTTTGTCTTATCGGCTATTTTAATGTTGTTTTTTAGTATGTGGATTTGTGCAAATTGGTAATATTTCAATGTTTTATAATTTCTTTTATATTTTGTATGTGTTTTTGTCGAAATTTGGGCCTTTGGGCCCCGAGTCAATAAATAAATCAAATCAAACCAAAAAAAAAGGTTATATTAAAGAAGGTGAGCTTGGGTTGTAGTCTAGTTTTAATTAAATTATCTGAAATGTTGTTCCCCATGTTACATGCAAAAAACCTTGTGATGTTCCTCAATATTTTTCATCATCCAATTCATTGACAAAATATCATAACTATTATAAGTTCCCCATTCGGGCCAGCTGTACGGGTGCAGTCAGCACTGCCCTCATGAGAGCCAATACACAGTTCAGTTGGGCTTTGGGCTTTGACAAATAATGTCCCCGTACTTACACTGAGTGCTGCCCTCTATGGCCAATAAGACATGGGTGTTGCATTAGTTTTTGAGTAAAAGAGATGTATATCTGCTCTGCCTTGTATCGATTACTGATTAATTTTTTCTGTTTTGCATTGTCCAACTCTTGTCAGTTATTTGTTTCCATCATCACTTACAACGTTTGGTTGTAATTGGAGAATAAAGGTATTGTTTTTTATAGCCTCTGCCGTGTTCTATCGTATCATATCACATGGGCGACAGCATTCATTTGAAGTAGTTTACTCTACATAGTGCTGTCGCCCGTGTTATATGACATGAGAATTACATTGCAGAGGCTAAAAACATACCTTTATTCTCATTCTTTAACACTTTATTCAAATAATAAGCTATAATTTGGTACCATATTACAGAAAATTGTGATAGATTTATACCCAAACACCTACCACCATTGGCTTTTAAATCGATTAGTGCGTTTGTGTTACTATGTGCCTTTTGATTGGCCTCGAGCAGTGCGTATGGCGTAGCGTCATTTGACACGTAACGTGCTGTACCGTTTCCATCACATGCTAAGAAACCAATGAAATTGCGTAACAATCCTTGTTGTTTAAGAATTAAAGTTATTTTCTGCTTTAAACACCAAACAACTCATTTTTTTACTTGCTATGTATCATTTTGCCTGATCCCGTGAGCATGATTTGATTCGGCAGTTAAAGTTAAGTTATAGGTTCGGCAAGATTATGCTCTTTAGCCAGACTCCTTTGTTTTTAACTGAATATAGTTTGCTATCAGTTTTAGGACGGGTCAAGTCATATCTTTTTTTTTTGGTAGAAATTGTTGGGTGTCGTTGAGAGCTAAATTGAATCAGAGAAGATTTACACCTATACTCCTGGCCTAGATTTAAAAAGCAATGGACGTGACCATCTGTGATGATCCACACTTGACTGGTCTAGGATTAGGAGCAGGAGGGCGTAGCGCGCAGCCCAAGTCATGGCGTACGTGTGCATTCACGAGGTCAAAACTGATACACGTTAAAGATCAGGGTAAGACCTCAAAAAGATGGCTGGTGAGTGGCTGGGACCTGACTCGCTTTCCCATATGCCCTATTACAACATCCGTAGCATTACACAACAAACCGTCCCCTCAACCCCTTGCAAAGTTTTTGAAACAAAGCAATCATCCTGATGACAACATTCCTTAAGCAACAAACTATTTCAGCATAGATTCTGACTGTGTGATGTCACTACACGTTATCTGTGACCAACCCAAGCACATACCTAGCTTGCAGTGGCCCATCAAGCAAATGAGGAAGTCGCAACCATTACAAATCTCCTGGGATTGCCAGACCACACACCATTAACATTTTAGGCGCACTCCATTCTTCGCATTTAACACTTTACTTGGGTGTAGCGGACTCAATTCATCAAAATCAAAATTGCTGCTTATATTATCCAAAAATTTTAAAATGTTTAATTTTCTTCACCATATTTGGTATGAGCATTCAAAATGCTATCTCATGAGTCCAATCATGCCTATTTTTGGGTCAGTGGTTCTTCAAAGGACTCAGCTCCAGTTATCATGCATCTATCTCTCAACACCCAGTAATGATTTCAAGTGCATGCAAAACAGTGAACACACACGACTTGTTAAGTGACATGCTTTGAGAGAGATTTACCACCTTGCCAAGTTCAAGGTTAAGGGGTACAATTTAAGTGGGAGAAAGGAAGTGCTTCTTCTCAAGGTCAAACCTCTTGTCTTTGTTTGAAGCCGCCTGGTTTGCAACTGTCTTAGTAGCAAGGGATTTAGCAGATTATTTGGTACTTTAAACACCAGACACCTTTGAAATCCACAGCATTAGTGCCGGGTTCCTAAAGGCAGAGGTTGCCTAGGTTTTGATACTCTACTTTTAGTGTTAATTATCTTGAAAATTTGGACTAATCTGGAACTGAGATGTGTTATTAACATGGATGTTTACCCTGGGGAAGTTAATTAATAATTCTACTGCACACAGGCATATAACCAAAAACAAGTGAGGCTTTGTTTTGTTCAAGCAAGTAACTTGCATGATGCACTTAGCAATTGGAAAATACTATTTTTTTTTAAAAAAAAAGGTAAACTTTCTTAGCTTGCTTGGGCATTTTTTCAAAATTATTCATAAATTGATAGCAAAAAAGATCGTCATTTGAGTGCAACAAGGTTGTAAGTGCAATAGCTGCCATTTGTCAGAAATTCCCATCAAACATACTATTATGCTAACTTGCTAAGTCTTTGGTCAGTGGCTCTTGAAATGGTTCTTCAGGTGACACTGTTGCCTGAAGAACCCTTTGAGTTATCCTAATATAAAATGATGGCAGCGCATTGATGTATCACATGGCAGCTATTGTACTTACGACCTTCTTGCACTCACACAACAAGATACTTTGTAGGACAAAAAACTGCTTTCGGTCAAAATTTGGTACAAAATTTCCTTGTTGCTGGTAGGGTAATATCCATTTAAGGATTTTGTCACACTATGAACACTATATTATAATGCAAGTAACCTTCCTGGGATGCTTGCATCCAGGACTAGGTGGGCACAGAATCTGTTCTTATTCATAGATGTAAAATGTAGCCTTAATCCTACATTGCAATCAGTTCAAGTGCTAGATTCTGTGGTGTCATTTTCTTATGAGTACTAGAGCAACCAGAAAATTGAGCTTGGATGTGAGGGGTAAAACAGAGTACTGTACAAGTAGTGCACCAGGGACGTGACCCAAAAATGTATCTATTTCAGCTCACATGTATAAAATAGTAACCCTTTCTTTGAACCCAATTTGGTAAAAGTAGGTTAATAATATTCTTACATTTACATCAGGAAATATTGCAAAATGGCTGAAATTCTTTGGGGATATTTAGCATTTAGTTTCCAAATCTCAGAAGCATATTGCTATTGCTACCCAACCCAAATTTGAGTATCTCCTCCCCAAAATTGACCCAATAGCTCCTAGATATCCTGAAAACTATGGAAGAAATCTTATTTATTGTTAGATCTAGAGCTGGGAGCAAGAGTAAAGACTGGAATTAGTTCAAATGTTGGGTTGGAAGCAAACAGATAGCCATACATACACGAATGCATGCACTGAGAAATGAGACCTAGCTAAGCTACAACAGAGACCTCCTACAAGGAAAGCAAACATGGTACAGTGTACAAGCCCCAAAACCCCTAAGATACGAACCCATGTTTCAACATCTATTGTATGTTACAAGTAGGTTTGTTCATGTGCTGATCCCAAGTTCATTGTTAATTCTTGTTTATTTTGGTTCTGACAAAGTTCCAACATATTTTGGACATTTAAATTCCTTGACCTGTCTAGTACTGGCATTATGACATTATGATTGACTGCTTGAAAGCTGGTCATACAAAAAGACTTGCTGTAGTATTTACCTCCCTACATAGAAAAGCTAGGCCAAAGATACATGTTATTTTGTATACATGCCCCGGGCAGGTGGTGGTTAAAGTTGCACAACTTTACCCAACCGTAAATATCAGAAGCATGTTTGATTGAAGGATACAGAGGAAATCAATCTCTAATGCACTCAGTTACAAATAAGAAATTAGGATAAAACATTACTTAGTAGAATATTATTTACCCATGTTGCTTATTGGCATTGAACTTGACTTTTATTCAACCCATCCGTTGAATATTTGCAAAAACAACAGTTCAGAGACAAAGACAGCAAATTTTTTGTATCCATTTTGCATTAACTACCTCTATTCACAGTGCTCAAATCTCAGTTCTACCTTCATGTAAAACAGGATCACAAAATTCTAGAGTTTAGGAGTTCTAGAGTCAAGGGGCTAGATTCCAGGGTCTAGGGTCAGAGTTATAAAATATTGTGATACTTGCATGAAGGTTAAGACCAAAATCACAAAAGAAATAATTGTCAATTTTCTGGGAAGGTCATAATGATTACTAGCATTCCCCTGATGTAGCAGATGCAAGCATATGGTGAGCACTGAGGATCTGTGTCCCATGTGTCACACCCAGTACAGGAAGTTATACAAGTCAATGTACACTGTTTTTCTACTTATAAAAAATTGAAGTGAAAATTGACAATCAGATAATGCTTACAGGTCCATTATTGTGGTCAAGCAATAGACATATAGGCAGACTTGTAAATCTGCTTGCATTCTCTGCAACTACAAATGCTTCTTTCCATGAGCCTCATCAAAGACTGCCCCTTCAGAGGCTTGTACCTCCAGACCTTTGCCCATTCTCCCCCTCTACCAATGCTAAGACGAATATACCAACATTCGTCTCAGATCCAATGGCTATGCCTTGTCCGTGCATCATAAAACCATTATAAAAAATCAGATCAAAGTATAAAACTTGCCCAAGATCAGGACCGTAACCAGTGTGGGGGGCAGATGCCCCCCTCAATTCCAAAGAGCGGAGCGAGCCAAAAATTAGGGGAGTTGTGCTATTTTGTTGAAAAAAGGTTAACATTTCGGTAAAAAAAGGTCCACTTTTGTCATATTTGCCCCCTCCTTTTGGAGAGGGGCAAATTTGAAGAAAAAGGTCCCCTTTTGAAAAAAAATTTGCCCCTCCTCTAAAAAAAATCCTGGTTACGGGCCTGCCGAAGATATCTCAATTTTGCTTTTCTTGCAAGCAAGTGCCATGTTCATGCTATCCCCTTTTGTACTACATCAATCCCACTTCCAGCTGGTGGGCACTAAGCACTTCATCTGGAGTACCCAGGCTAAATTTCTACAGGACCACCCTAAACCATACAGGTAATTTGACACCAGTTTTATGCCGACCAATGAGTATCCTTTTCTTTTTAAGTCCTGTTATGACGTCTCGTAGACGTTAAGGTCTTTCATATGCCACTCTGCATAGCAGCATTTGCATCGAAAGATGTGCACAAATGATCTAAATTATATATGATAAACAGTTTTAATGATCTTTACTTGATTTGGTTCAAGAATTTGGTATGTCCAAAACAAAATTACATATACACAATTAGTTAAGATTACTTATGGTTTACTAGTGTCCTGTGTTGAAAGCGTTGCAGTTCAACGATGATATGTCCTCACAGCGAAGACTCCAAAATGACAGCGCACAAGTTCATACAAAACTCCTCAGGTATTATATTCTTTTTTTTTTTTTTTTTTTTATATAACTTTGTGGGGGAATTCCCAGATCTTGCAATGTTTTGATCTTTTAAAGAATAAACAAGCTGAGTCAGTTACTAATTTTAGCATTCTTGGGGAATCCCCCACTTCCCCTATTGTGCAATCTAAACAGGTGCACTTAGCAAAAACAACTAGGGTATTCCCCTTTCTCTCTTTTATAGTAAACAAAATACTTGTCCTGTGAGAAATCTTTTCTCAAATAAAATTGAGAAAATAATATTTTTAAAAGTTTAATCAGAAAAATGGAGGCCATATAACAGTCCTAACATGCAGATGATAGCACAAGTTAACCTCTTTCATATGCCACTCTGCATAGCAGCATTTGCATCCAAAGATGTCGCTAATGTATAATCAAAGGCTCAGTCTGACACATAAGTGCAATTTATTCAGTTAGGGATGAAAGAATATGGGTCAACTAACAAGACAGCTGGCCTGTTTCCAATGCCACGATGGCCATAGGCACAGAATAAAAGGCTGAAAAATAATTGCGCCTTCAGGACCTACTGAATATATTCACTTCTTACTGCAATGTGACCTAACTCTATAACAATATTCATGTGTCAGATAGTGTGCACTAACAAAAATGAATACTAGAGTAGTGGAATGCATTATGGATATACCAACACCAAGCCCTCACAGACAGGGGAAAATGTATAGGCCTATACGCATTGTTATCGTGCTAGATATCGGAGTTCAATGACTTGGTAATTTGACAGTACAATGACACCCATTGAAAACTTTCATTATCCTGGAGGTAATTTGGCCAATAAAATGGAATTAAATGGTTAATGTACATTCAGGATTCATGAATCAGAACAGAAAATAAAAACCTCAAAATGCCTCACTATCAATGGTTATTACCTTATTATTAAAACCACATGTACAATGCAAAGGTAAGCCCTGAATGGCCGGACTATGTATATTGTGTTGTTGCATTACATTCACAATATGTGGGTATGAATAAATACAATTGTATACAATTTTTCAATTAATTTTACTATGTTGTCACACTCAAAATATTTTAAAAACATGTTGTGGTATGAATGAACTACTGAACCAAACTGTATTTGGTGAAGAGACTAATGGTAGGTTCATACTTTATCACCACACGTCAGCCAATGCTAGCCTTTTGCACATGTTTTCATGCAACCTATAATGTTTATGCATCTAGCGGACAAAGCATGTTCAAAAGGCTAGCATCAGTTCATGTCTTACGATGAAGTATGAATCCATCATATGTACTAATCCATCATATGTACTAATCATTTACTTCTGACAGAAATAGTATAACCCAATAGTTTACTTTTTAAAATCATTTCAACTGCTTGAAATTTTACATACCAGTATATTTAATCCTGGTAATTTATCAGTATTAAAATTTTAAGTCTTGTGCATGTTGAGCCAGACAACAATTTCCAAAATTGGCCCAAGTTTAACCCCTGGGGGTATTACACACCTTCTTACAGTATCTCTGATGGCTCATTACATGATACCTAGCCAAATCTGTTAAAATGTATGAATATTCATTTTTTGGGAGCTCCTTCTCGATACCATAGGGATGCATCTGTAATGACGGATGAGTTTTCTTGCCCCTCTCCCTCTCAATTAGGAAACCTTTAAGGCAATTTTAATTAGTTAAGGGAGGTTACTAGAGTAGGCTATTATATATATCTCCTATATATTTGAAGGGACTTAAGGGAATTGACTTGATTTAGGGGGGTGGGGTTTAAATATAAAAAGTTTCACTTCATTGAGATGACTTGACACCAGACTGGCATCTGCAAATGTTTCATGACAATATTCAATCCGTTTTGATATAGAGCTAAAAGTGATTTGTAAGCCTAAACTACATAGAATACTCTATAAACTATGGGTGACAAAATGGAACAGTTTTCCCAAATCACAAACGTCAAAAGATAAGTAGTATTCAGACACCAATATGTGAGACTTCCAGTGAACTCTTGGGTTTGAGGACGGGCTTAATGTCGATTCGGTCCAGGACCTTTAACTTTTCTTACCAGGTCTCTCAATGGCTAATTACATCATACATCCCTAAAAAGTTAAGATGTATGATTTGGTACAATATGAACAAATTGAAACAGTGTCTAGAGGCTGGGACTTGACAGGCCTATGGCCTTATTTCCCAGTTCTCTTCCACATCATCATTACTTAATGTAAAACTTATATCATTTAAAAAGGCGTATTTGTATGTTAGGGTGATATGTTTATAAGGCTATGTATGTATGTGGAAATAAATATAATTCTGTTATGTTAAGAATAATAATCACATTGGAAAGTAGCCAAGGAGGGAGCGTACGCAAGATTATGTTGAGGGGTGCGGGGACTTCGAAAAAGTGGACTTTTTTTTAAAAAAGTGTATTTTTTGGTTAAAGTGGACCTAATCCCCTAAATGGTACGCTTTGGACTTTTATCAGAAAAGTGGACTTTCTTGTCAAAATTCGCTAAATTTATTTACCTTTTTATTGGAAGTGGACCTTTCCCCTTTATGTGGAATTTGAGGGGTGCGACCACCCCCCCCCCCTGCGTACGAGCCTGGGGAGGGTTAAATTACTGCCAACAATATCATAGAGGCATTTGGGGGGAAAAAAAGAGCCAAACTGTAGCCAAATGTTCTGCCACCATGACATCTACTCTAGGGCAGGGCATGCACCATAGCATAATAAACCAGTCTCTTTCACATCAAATCAAATTAGGCCCTTAAGACCTAACATAATGCTGCTGTAGCAAGATACAATACTATCTGTTATTTGAAACACACAAACAGTCTAATATTTCTATCAAAAAAGGAACATTAATGTTACTTCTTCTGGACATTTCATCTTCATAGTTAGTATAATGTCATTGGAAGTCAGTTTCAGAGTCAGCATAATGTTGTAAGGGAACAATACCAAAAGAAACGTGCTTGTTAAGTTTCCTTATGTTTGGTTAACATGCCCAGCATCTTGCTAACAAAATGCAAAGATTGCTCCGGGCCATTATGCTAATCTGACCAGGATGATTTTATCTGAAAACAACATACATAAACACCGACCTCCGGCCCTCTGTTAGGTCCTATCTCGGTATCATTAAACATACAGATTACAAGGCCGACTTGGATAACCTTGTTATATAGAGGCAGTATACAAAGAAATGAAGGCAATGTTTTGGTGCTAGCTGTGGGACTGCAGAGTAACAAAAAA
>JAMKCH010003708.1:0-35316 GCA_023653785.1 Ophioderma brevispina
GATGAAACAATTATAGTCAATTCTGCCCCAGCCAGTGTTTGAATCATCCTTGGAAGGTGAAATAATAACTAAAATATTCACCATTTTCTTATTAGTCATGGGATTTACCATAAATGGTTAGCCTTAAAAGCATCTTGATATTGAGAAATAAGTCACCTTCCTTGCTCATCTGAAGCGCTCTTTCAGAACAACCACTACAGGATATGCTGATTGCTTTTCAATATGCTCCAATACTTCCAAAGGAAAACTGCTCTCCTTAACGTAATGAGATACTTAGCATTGTCTTATGCCTTGTATTATAGAACAGATTGCGATTCAATGCTCCGAAATAGAATAACGTTAAATCGATTTCCTGGTGTGAATCCGTGATTCTATACGTGATGTGATGCTCAAGTGTAAGAAATTTCCTGCGAAATCCCAGGTGTCGCTTTTCACTTTCCTTCGCAATGTACGATGTAATAGTTGTATTGACGAATGCGGGAATGAGAGGGGACTGACTTATCTCACATAGGTTAACTTTCGTGACAACATTTTCATTCAGCACTGGGTATAATAGCAATGGGAAGTTGCATAAATCCTTTTTTCGAAGTATCACATAATGGTTTCAAAACTCATTGTTGTTTGAACTGTTGATCATGTGATCATGGCATATCTTATGGGAAACATAAAAAAGATGTTTAGTTTAATTATTACAGCTCACATGAGGGCAGGCTTTAAGTGAAAGAGCTGTTCTTAGTGGTAGTTGCAGGCATGCTGATAATCTTCTCAACCCTATTGTACAGGTCAAACTAATTATTTAATTCTGTTGTGCCTTCAAGAGAGAAAATAATCCCTCTGGTATTTGTTCCGATGGTGAATGGCAATACTCAGACCTTTAAGTACACAAAACAATTTCAACGGATTGGAGAATTTAAGAGTTTGAGTAGCTCTGTGTGGAGATTTAAAGCCTGTCTGTTGAGAAGTGCATCTTGGTATCCAATGATAAGATTAGCTCTGAATATTCCATGCATGTTCCCCGGCTTTTCGAGCTCGTCCACCCCCCCCCCTTCCCCCACCCCATCTTGGCGCAAAAATTGCAAACTCGCGAATTTGGACATATTTCGTCATGTCAGTGCAACAAAGTCGCATCTTGTATATTTAAAAATTATTGTCGAAAAAGCAGTTATATGTTCCATTTTCTTTTGTTTTCCATATTTTTGTAATGTCCTCTCTTTCTATTTTTTTACTTTAATTTGAGCCAGTTACAGCTTGTATTTGTGGTGTTTTATCTGTATTAAAAATTAATGCCAAAGACATTTTCAATTTCATGCAAAATGTCCGTTACGTTACTCACATCACAGTCACTCAACCCCGTGTTCTACTACCCCTTCTGATAAAAATAAATATAACGGAAATTCCTCAGTTTCCAGGAAAAAAAACATTGTGGTCTATCGTGATCGTTTCATATTCGGGTTTTTACGAACTAGTGTCAAGAAAAAAATGGACGCCAGTAAATCTGACCTTTTGATTAATTACGCGTCCGTTCCTATTTATTTACAGTGTTAACGAGCTACTTTGTTTCTTGATAAGAATAAAGCGAAATTGTCATTTAAACTTTGCAAATTTCTTGGTTCCTAATAACCATGTATCCAGGGCAACCTGTGTATAATAATAGTTGATCAGTTCAGAGCTAGCGGCTAGAGTATTTTACAATGCATGACACGGTTGATCCGTCCTGTCCATGTTGAGACAGCAATCTTTTTAGGGGAAATCCCCTTCATCCGATTTAGTTCGCTGCTTGTCATGTAGCTCTTTCACTTACCTGGTCGTAATCGTTTGTCGAGAGTAACCATCGTTGGCTAAAGCTATCTCTATTTGACAATAATAATTCGCACTTCGCACTAATAATACTCGGTTTTTTTCCTCGCCAAAGAAGAGTCTGACGCTCCCTCGGAACAATCCCCTCGGCCCAAAACCACACCAAGATTTCACACAATACCTCAAAACAGATGGTGCAAAGTTATTATTGTCCATTAATACACGTAGTTTAATATCTCCACATAAATCTCTCACTTAAACTCCAATTCAATTTTTATTTTGATAGCCGTCTCGCCCTCAAATAAATAGTAAAGTCTCCAGGGAATCCCAGTAATAAACGGTCATTATTCCCCAGTAACCAGTTTTTGACCAATCAGAAAAGTGCAATTGAAATTTTTTTTTCATCCTTTCAGGCCTCCGAGTGTCAAAACTGAAAGTGTGGGAAGGAATGTTTCGCCATGTTCGCTGTTTTCAGAGCTGGAATTTGATACAATTTTTTGCTGTTGATATAAAATTAAAATACAACTAGCGATATTTAAACCCTTGGTAATCCTTACGGATCTGGAAATTGCTTGAAATAAATGTACAGATTTTGTGTCATATGAAGTTATTATCATCACTCATCACACATTTACCAGCGTGGTCGGGTCTTTTCCTCTGACAATGACATTGACAGTATAGGAGTCCTTTGAGTTTCTTGAATTCGCGGTTGGAATTATTTGTTTTCCAACGGTAACAAAGGTACACAGCTTGTCGGAGAATATTCAATATACCATGAAGTGTACGGTAAGCTATTTTCATTGTTTCACCTCAACTTTTCGCTGTTTCCCTAAACTATACTAATCGATCTCACAGATCACAGTCATCATGCATGTCCATAGTCATGACACGAATGAGAGCTGTCCACCTTCCAAACCCGTGAATACCGCGGTTTCCCGTAGTTTTCCCATGGCAACCCTAAATAGACGAGCAAACCAGACGCATTCTTTAATCGGAATGAAGTTTTTCTTACGGACCGCTCATTTTTAGTGATGCGAGTACGCCCATTAAAAACGTTCATCACGGTAGAAGTTTCTTTTACTAGTTTTCCGTCCCAGAACCACTGGTGTCGCGTCGTGGATTTTCAAGTCCCGGGCCCTTGTTACAAAAACAATAGTCAATTGTGTATCATGGTAGATTTACGCATGATTGTTAGAAGCATCCAAAACATTTCAAACTTGCCACGGTTTACATTGTTTAATGAAGATCGCGGTCAGACATGCAGAGTTTGATATTTTCCACTCAGTCATGGTATGAACAAATAAAATTTCCTTAGGTTTTTCCCTAGGCTATGTACATGTAGCGTAGTCTACATTTCTTTTCACAATATTTGTAATACATTTATTTTTCATTTATTATCCATTTTTTAATTTTGATTTTTTTTAAATTAATTTTATTTGTTCATCTATTTGTATTGCTATTTCTTTTTTTTTTATCTTTGTCTATTTATTAATTTAATTTTGTATATTCATTCAAATTAAATTATCCATTTACAATTTGTCATTTTTGTATATATATATTTTTCATTTATCACTTTGTTATTTACCCTTTTTTATATAATTGTAATTTCATTTTCCTTTGTGTTTTGTGTTAGAATTAACAAAACACTTTTTTACTTATTTTGTTGTTTTAATATTTGTACATTCATTATAGTTTATTTTGTTTTTTGTTTTGGTTATTTTATTGTTTCGTTCATTTTAGGAATTTGTTCATTTGTCATCTATTTGCTTTTATTTTGTTATTATCTTTTCTGTTTATTAATTTAATTTTGTTTATTCAGGCAAATTATAAACCATTTACAGTTTTTATTTCATGTTGTATTTATATTTGTATTAAAAAAAACTAAAAAATTAAAAAAAATTTTTTATATAATTTTTTTTTTATTTTTCCATTTGTGATTTGCGTTTGGTTTTTTGTATTTATTTTTTGTTTTAATATTTGTACATTCTTTTTTTTTTTTTATTTTGTGTATTTAATTTATTGTTGATTCATTTTATGAATTTATCTGTTCATTTGTCCATCATTTGCTATTTATTTTTTTATATCTTTGTCTATTTCTTATTTAATTTTGTTTATCATGCAAATTATAAACCATTTACATTTTTTCATTTTTGTATTTCTTTGTTCATCTATCCACTTTGTGTATTTACATTTTTATTAATTTTATTTTTCATTTTTCCATTTGAGAAATTTGCATTTGTTATTTGTATTTATTTTTTGTTTTAATATTTGTACGTTCATTTTGTTTATTTGTGTATTTGTTTTTGTTTTATTTATTGTTTTGATTTGTGTTTGTTCTTTCTTTGTTTAACTCTTATTTTCTCTTTATTTTTTAATGGTTTCATTTTTTGGTTATTTCCTTTATTTGGTTAATTTTTTTATGATCTTTGTATTGGTAATCATTTTCCTATTTTTTATTTTCCACCACCTCTACCTTCCCCCCCCATCCAGGGGGAACATGGGAAATCCCAAACATCCACGTACGTGCCTTGATTTGCATATACATTCATGATCCCTTGCAAGTTGCGTTGTGCAATTGCATGTCGTCGCTGTGCGGGAAAAACCTCACATGTGCATTTGACCTTTAAAAGCAAACCCACATGTAGTAAAAATGGTAACATGACAAAACCTCAAAACCTCAAAAAGCATTTTAAAAAAAACACAAACACCAAATAATGTGGCCTGTAAGCCCTTGCACAAGAAAATTTTTTCCTTCTAAATAATTTAGATAATTATTTGGCTCTAGAATCTGAAATAACATTGGAATATGATTTACTATCATAATTTGCATTGAATTAGAACTAGAACCCGATTTGACCAAAATGCACAGTATGAGGTTTTAGCACTGGGGCCCCCTTTTTTAACATATGTGGTTTTGCATTGACCTCTTGAATTACCTATTAGATTTTTTCCCGCCCAGCGACGAGTTTTACAATTACTCGATTCGCAAAACACGGCCGTTTTTCAAGCACGATTTTACATTTTGGTAATGTCTTTTTTGTGGGAAAAGTACCCGTGTCGTCTTGTTTTACTTCTTGAAAAGACCCACTGCCTGGTACTGGGGTCCATCGGAATCGGCTCACCCGATGCTTCACTATGATCATGAGTCTGATGCTGACCGGCGTGTCAGTTATGACCATTTCTTGTCCCAGATACGGTATCAATCATGGCATAACTTGTTTTTGTTTCAGTTGTTTGATCCAGATGCCCTCCGGAGTCTCTTCGATTAATTCCTCGACGCTAAAATGACATGATGGGCTACTAAATGTTGTCGTCTTCAAACATTTTGTTAGTTCGAAATTAAAACTATGTTGTAATTGGTGCACCGCAGATACCATGTCCGTAATACCGGCATGTGGGCATGGTGAATTTCAGCCTCAGTTCAGGTAGGCAAGCAAGCTTACGTGGGAATGAATTGTTTATAGAAAATCTTTTTTTTAACCTTGCATATTAATTTATATTCAGTTTTGTTTGATGGACTAAGGTTTATCGTAATGGGAGACGAACTGGAAAAGGTCCTTCATTTAAAAAATTTTAATATTGTTTTTTGGATTGGCTTCAAAGTCGCTTTGTTTTTTATTTGGAAATTAAACAATGTTTTTCGAATGTCTACACATCCATCTTCGGGCGCCAATCATTTCATTTACTAGCTACGTCACACGCAGGAGTCATTGTGAGAAGTGCATTGGCTATCAAATGACCGGACGTCGCGCGCGTATTTTAGAAAATAATACCATGGATTGGATTCGCGACTATTTACGAGGTTATTAAATGTTCTTCGGGCAAACAAACAGCTAATAATAAAAAACAAACTGAACTTCTCAACTTCCTATAAGTCCTTTAGACAACGTCAATTGAAGTCTTTTCATAATCTCTCTGCCAAGGCGTATTTTCAGTTCAGTATAGTCCTATTCAGTCAAAATATATAGCATGGCAGAGGGGAATGAGGATGAGGATGACGATGAGGATGAGGATGATGATGATTTGCTTGATGATGATGATGATGAATGTTTTAAAATAGTCCGCCAAATGTAGGTCCCACTCAAAAGTATAACCCAAGCTCATCCAAGTCATACATGGACTTGATTTGAACGACGATTACTACTGGAACGAGCAGTAGTGTTTAGAAAGCTTACTAGTACTAATATCAGGGTCCGTTCAACCTTTACTGAAAATTGCATTCTGCAGCACTACCAAAATTCCGTATCCTGCACTACTTGCCAAATGCCCTTATTTACTGCAACGCAATGACAAGTGTAAAATCATCACAATTCTGCATCGTGCATCATTCTGCATTATAGGCAAGCTGTGATTGGTTAAGTACGTCACATAATTGCTGCAGTCATGGGAAAGCAAAACTTGTTGGTAATGCGTACTTCGGTAACCCTATTAAGCGACTTTCTTAGTTGAATTGCAGCAATTACCTTGAAGCACAGCGCATTTGTCCAGTATAAACTCTTGATTTGAAGCAGAGAATGCCAGGTAAAGAAATTAGAGATCTTTCAACTCATAACGCAGGGCGGCGAATATGAATCTTAATTCCCAATTACCGGGATTTAGGGCCCACTGAGAGAAAATCACTCTACACTAATCTCCGGTAAATATCTTTTCGACAAATCATTGCTATAGTTTTACCACACTTTGAGGAGTTGAACGATGCGGATGTGGTTTATGCTGGTTTTTACTCGGTATCAACAGTAGTTATCCTAGCGCCGGATACCGACTTGTTATCTTAGAATTCAAGTAGTCGGTCTTAATCCGAGACGTATGCTTTTTTACACCGTCTGGAAATCTGCGTATATCATACACAAGTCAATAATAGATCTTTGAAGTATTTACAATTAGGTATTGAGTTCTGGGTAATGTGCAAAAGGCATGTTGCAATCAGTTTAAGTGTTTAAGTGTATTTGGGACGCACTATATGATATCAAGGGGGCAATGGAAGTTTTAAAAACTTGGCCACTATGGTTGAGACTGGAAAAAGGAAAATCCTTAAGAGGGTTATAAATGAGAATCCCATTCTATAAGTTTGGGGGGAAGAATGAGTTTTGGAGATTGTTTTTGGGATAGTTTGAAATGTGCTGAATCAGAATTGCTGGGTCCAAACCTCTGGGAAATGTGGGGAGGGGAACTTTGTAAAATATGTGGTAAAATTCGTACAGGGGGTTAAATTTTGGAAATTCAAGTCAAAATGGTTTCAAGTGCAAGCAATGTATGGGCACGAGAAGCTGAAGGTAATTATAAGCTTCACATGGAGAAAATCCTTGGCATTTTGGTATTTTTACGCTGCAATAAAGTAACACTTTTTGGTGTTACAAATGACCATACCGATAGGTGTTATTTTAAAATAGATGGTACACCTACAGGTGTGTTAATGCACCCTGTAGCTGTTAAAACTAACACACGTGGTGTAAATACCACCAAGATTTTAACACCAGTAAATCTTGATGTGGTCCTTTGATAACACCGGGTGTTCATTTAACGTCCCAGTTTTGCAATATAGTCTGCGTTTAAACATGTATATGGACAGCCATAATAGATCTGGAAGTAATTTTTCAATCGGTATTTTGACGTCTGGGTTAATGTACAAGCGAATGTTGCAATTCAGTTTCATGTATACTGAACTTATATCACAGTCATTCCAGTCAACGTCCCTTACCAATCTACTTTAGGACGGGAGAGTATTTCGCAGTCTACTAGATTTTTAACATGCATGTAGTTTCTCCTAGATCTAGAGACATGGGAGGTCATGGATGTGGAGAGATTCCTTTTAGAGTCTGTTACAGAGCCCCCATTTTGGAGTTTAAACCCCATAAATGCTAATAGGTTCGATTGGTCACAAATTTGGGAACCTTAGTGAATGACAGTACAGTAGGATGAAGAGGGTTAGAAATTATTTGGAAGTTGAATTTCAAATGATATTGAAATGAATTACGCCAATCAAAAACAATGTAAGAACCCAGTTAGTGCCCGGCCGTTCTAATTCTGGGAATACGCCAATCAAAAACAATGATAAGAAACACCAGTAGTGCCCCCAGCCGTTCTAATTCTGGGACATCCTCATCCAGAGCTTTCCAGTATCCGATGATCTCATACAATACCACTTGATCAAGATGGAAGAAATACAGTTTGCACGTGCGTGTTTTTTTTCTCAGGGTGAACGATACAATTATCGAATCAGTTGTGAAATTCGCTAACTATTTGGGTAATGGCACTGTGCTTTTTACATATCTGTGCCAAGTCCCATGTTACGCATATCCGTCACCAAATCGTCAGTATGGCTGTTAAGCGTGTCATTCGATTGACTCGTTGCCAAATATAGGTTATACACCTAAAGCCAAATTGATATTTTTATACTCAGGAAGACTGCTGTGTAACACAATATGGTAATATTCTATAGGGCTTTTTCTTCTGACTTCTCTGATAAACACGCAGAACTTCAATATTGGCCAATTATTAGAACATGAAGTGTTTCGCAAGGTACTCTAGTTGTTGCACTTGTGCAAAATTAAATTTTCGCACTAGACTTAAGAATGGTAAGCGATAGCTGCACTTACTAATATAATCCTTGTTCATGCGAGCATTCATGTACAGACTGCAAGCCTCCTGAATAATTAGTACTGGTCCTGTGGCTTGGATGGTTGCTTGGTCCCCGGTTCAAATCCCGATCGGGACCCTTGCTAGAATGTATCCAGGTACTTAATTCTGGATTTAATTTGTATAAGACATATTGATTGAACTCGTCCGGTATTAATCTAGAAATGGGAAAATGAACCATTAAAAATACCTCGTCTTTTAGTACCTCGCTACGGTTATAAACTGTTATATTAATCCGGTGATATCACAACTTCTACGGCGAATTTTATAGGACTTATATATTTGGCTGGTCGACACAGAGGTCAGCTAGAACTTGTCATATTATTGATGCCACAAGATGATCTCAATTTTAGCTTTTATTGCCGAGTAGGTTAATTTTCATCACCATAGGTTTAAAATTCACATATGTTAGTCTTGACCTTGAAATGCAAAATGGCGGCTATTTCAGGTTTCAAGGTCAAGACTAACATTTGTACTGTTAAAAGTTGCAAAATTGAATTTGTCATACACGAAAACATTATTAGACACATCTTAAAAATCGGTTTATATTAGCAATTTGACTTTGACTGAAAGTGCATTGACCTTTTGACATGTTTGGCCTAAGCGTCCTCATTTGAAGTCGGATCTATAACAAACTATACATTTTTAGATTCCGTATGATAAGGCGAGTAATTTGACATGCATATTAATTCAGTTGCGACAGTTCTCAATTTTTACCCCCGTGTTAACATTGAAGCAGAATCATTGGAATTGTCAATGCACTTGACAAATATTCCAAAATGGAACATTATTATCTTATTACAATACGATACAGAATTTCATGTACACACCTCTCAAAGTCTTATATTCTCGATTATACTAACGTAGTTCAATGACCGAAATATGCTTGTACACTGAGAAATTGACGATAAGCATGAGCCGGTATCGAGATATGAAAATTACGTCAAATACGTGCAAGTTGCCGAAATCTCCCCATTGCATTATTTTACTCATAAGTAACGAATCATAATGTAAAGTAACGTTCACCACACCAACGTACGTGATTGTTCGGATTGTCATCAACAATCTTTATATTAAAGGCACTATCAGTGATCGCCCGAAAGATTCAAATATTTGAAATTTTTTATTTCTTTCAATTTCAAATCTGTATAATTATCAAGTTATTTTTCCAACTGAAAACTGATAGAAAGGAGGAAAACAGCTGGATTCAAAGTATGAATCGCCATTCAATTACGTGTTGCAAAACGTGTCCGTAACGTATGACTAAAAATCGATTTTGTCCTTTTAGGCTGTTTTGGTGGTAATCACTTGGAAGAGGTGTGAGAAACACCTATACTTGTACATAGATAATTAGAATAATTTTGGATTTGTGTTAAATTGGTTCAAAGAATCTAGGAGTTGAAGTAAGCTGACGGATGGCCTGTAATAAGTGTCACATACGAGGCAATATAAGCAAGGCTATGGCACTTCCCTAGTCGTACAACAAGGTAGGTACTAAAGATTCCACACCACGGAAATAGATCTGGGTATGTTTCTCTGGCACCCTCTGGCCGAAAAAAAAAAAATGTTGGGAAAAGGTTAAAAAAAGTGCGTCTGAGTAAAATTACAAAAATACGTAAGAAACTGGAACTTCAGTGCCATATTTTTGTGTTAGAAATTATCTGTAAAGATACAAATCAGCACAATATCAAGACAAAAAAGTGTTTGAGGATTACTACGAGTAATTGCAGTAACTAATTTTACACCCATCCATGGAATATTTGACTTGAGCCTCAGTTTCAGAGGATCGGAACCCATCGTTGTCTTCATGGCTTCAGTACCTCGAAAAATCCGTGGTCAACCTATGAATTCTTCTCGCTGAATGGATGCAGAGGGTGTAGCAGTTCAAGTAATGGCATAATGTCGGTCGTTTAATTGAGAAATTGGTTTTAACTTAGGGCCATTTTGTCCATAAAACCAATGGCAATTATTTTGGTATGTGCAACCTAAATGAACCAAAACGGCGAAAAATTCAAACCCAGTTTATATTATTGTTGGTTCAAAATAATGTCAACTTAGTCGGAATCCTTGAAACAATCAGGACGAAAATCCCACTCCGTCCCGATATTTCAAATTGGTTGGTAACAAGACAGACCTCTGGACTACATAGAAGTCCATCAGTAAAAGTAACACCAATTATTTTAAAAACCACATTACAGCGACTTTAAGGATAGGGAATGACCAAAACCAAATAGTCAAATGTAAGGAATAAGCCCCAACCTGAATCTACATAGTTGAAAACACTCCTGTTATAATGTGTATGAATTCCAGGCAAGAACTAATTGTGTGATAAACAAACTGATTAATTTCAACTTGAAACTGAGGTGCTAACCATACTTTGCTACTGCCAGATCAATACCTTAATGAAACAGCCCTATAGAAAAAAAACATTGGTATATGAATGTATCGCCAAGCATGAGACACTGGTTGTACCAACAATGTAACATTGACTGTGTTGAGACACTGAGAGATAATTGGAACAAAAATGATTTTTTCTTAATACTTAACTGATGATTTCTTTACCATATTGCTATGAAAGCGGCCATTTCAGAGATCTGGTGAGACTTTAAACATCTTTTGCTTTGCCCCTGGTTCTAAAATGACAATGAAATAAACCCGAATAAAACATTTCAATATTCGAACACTAAGTGGCATAGTCAGATATTTTTCATTGGGGGAAAAGTGGGAAAACCAATCAATTAGGAGGGGGGAGATGTATCGCACTTTGCTTAAGAAAACACATTTTGCAAAGGTGGACATGAACCTTAAGACCCATTAAAGCAATATTAGCACATTTTTGAAGAGCCCCCAATTTTCAAAATTTTGAATTTTTGGCCACAGCTATGTTGGTATTGTCTAGAAAACTACACCCGCGAACGATAATGCTCCAAATGCGTATTTATCATAAAAATGAGCGGTGTTGTAATTAGAATTGGGATACCAGAATGTACTTAACGGCAGAGCTGGAAATGCTTAAGTTTATGTCCGCCATGATGAAATAGTGCCACCGCAAGAAAAACAACTGACTCCCTTGAAACCAATAAAACACACTATAATTAGATGAGCGTAGATACGTACATTGCGCTATTTCCCAGCTATCATATGGAGGCCGTTTCCCGCAGCCGTTGAATTATTATCGGGGATCCCAGATATGTAATATTCTAGTTACAACTCCGTCGTGTGCGACACATAGACATGGTAGAGCTTAACCCTTACAGGTATTGTTACTAGTCAGTTACCAATGCAAACGTTAAAAAATCAAAATTATTTTGAAAACATGGGGCCGCTCTTTTCAAAAACAGGGCTAATATTGCTTGAACTCTTCCCAACTCCCCAAAAATTGTATACACATCCAATCAGAAAATTTGCATAACAGCAAAAGTAATTAACAACTCCATATTGGAATTAATTGCTATGGCAAAAGTTGCATAGTGGATTTTGTGGGGGAATTAATGTGATACGGATATTTAAATTAACCCATAAATGTACTACTGTAATATCTACTTGTTTGTAAAAATACACGAGGTAGCAGGTTCAAACATTTACGGGGAGTAAAACTTTATCTGCTAACACTCAAGCCGATGAAAGGTAATTCTATATGAAGTCCTGAAGTATAAGTTCAATGACGCAGTTTAAGGCCCTAGCGAACTTTACGGAGACACTAATTCCAAATAAAGATCATGGCTAACATTAGAGGTGTATACTCGAGCGTTTATAGAAACACTTAAGTCTTTTTAATAAGATAGTCAAACACTTCAGTTATAAGAAATGAGTGCAACGTTAATCAGATGTTGTTGATGTAATCGTTCTGTTCGTAAATATGATCAAGAAGGGAACGTAATTCCAGTTGTCGCCATATGCGGGTTTAGGGCAAAAGGCCCCATCGGCAATAGCTGCCAGGTGTTACATTCGGCAGGATAACCACTTAGTAAGAACACAACTGACAATGGCAGCATTGCAGATGGAGCCTTCTTGCCCTAAACCATCGATATTGGTGTCAACGAGAAAACTCAGGATACTTTTGCCAATTGCTCTCCGGGTTGCTCTGAACTAGTAAGATTAATAAAGTTTCTTTTTTTCATCATTGTGCACTGGTAAGATGTGTAGCATAATTTTGATGACGTCATTCATTATGTTCATTATTCAAAAACATATTAAAGTACCAAACGAGTAAGAAAAACTAGAGAAGAGCAATCAGGAAAGTAAAAAAAATGCAAACACCTACTGCATTTTACATTTTCTCAAGCACTGCCATTTCTAATTGCATATGATTGGATTTACCTAGGAAAATTGGATTACTTCAGAATGCCCAACTTAAAAACTGGTGATACTTGCAAGGAAGGTGATCCAATATTCTGTATCTAATGTAAATACGCAAGGTAAACACGTTCTTTTTGTTTAAAATGAGCTTTAAAAGGGGTCAGTTACAAAGATTTGAACCGAAAAACCTACAAGCTATCCCGTTTATACCTTATTCTGTCTATAACAAAGCAAATCTAAACGGAGAGTGTATTGAGTGAACGTGGCTTTTACAGTTGTCATCAATCCGTTTGTTAATACCAGAAACAGGTAGATTACGTTTAACTTTGTTGTTTCTGTACTTAATGTTTTGAATCGCAAATTTAGGGTCGGACTTGGTAGATTTTCTTATTTGGGTTAAAGAAACATTTTATATTATTTGTTTTGGCACAAAGTACCATAATGATACGATATCTTGTGAAGCATCGGAATTTTTTCTCGAATGTAAAATTTGAGTCATTCTGTATGCTCCACAATTGTTGATATTCAACCCAATGGAAGAAAAGCTATAAAACGGTTTAATGTTTGCATACTGGATGATAAACTGACTATCGACTGCTTTTCCGGCAGTGGTATATCAGCAGAGTGCAATATGGTTGATGATGTTAACAAACGGTTCATATTAAGTGAGAGTTCTTGCATATTTCCGTGGATTTTGAGGTAAGGGTTCAAACCTTTTCTGTGGATACTTGGATTATTTGCCATTACAAAACATGTGGTCATGGTACAAAGTTATGCCACAGAATCGCTTAATAGAAACTGAGGAATCACAGGATTACATAATGGTTCTGTTAAGGATAAAAGGCTAATGCCATGGTTGGCCGGGATGTCAAGTAAATCATTATCAGCTTGCACTAATCCAATTCTACAAAGGTCGAAATGAAAATTAGTTGCTTTATGTGTGTATTCTCATATGCTGCATATGCATGAGTACCATAATTGTCCGTAATTTCGTCCAGTGGGCAATTTGCAACGGGATAACCTCCTCTCCCCCCCCCCTAGCTTCAACCGTAGCCATAAATTTGGTTATTCATGACACGTGGAGTTTTACTCTAGAATGCTGGAAAAAGTCCAAAAATGAGAGATTTGCCTTTATTACACCTCATTGATGATTCATGAACAAAAATCATGCTATTTCATTGGTGGATTCACTTCCATTTCCTAAGGACTGTTTCCTACAGCTCGTCCCCGAGTCACGGTTAGGTGTAAAAAGCAAATACTGCATGTTTTTTTTATATCGGGGAATAGGTCACAAGTTGTTCCTTTGGTACTGGCTAAAATAGGCCCGTAGCAGACTCGGGAAATAGTGTGCTCTATTCCCTCTAACTATGTATTTGTATATGTCGAACTTTGCAATTATATTGCAATAATAAATACAGGTAGTCAAGAAGTGACCATTTCTGTGCCGACGTTTTCGCAGTTTTTAACCAACTGCTGTTTACCCTGTGAATCGCTTAACCTTTTTAAAAAAATCAAATTAACAACTTGTTTAAGAATTAAAACAACTGATTCTTGAACTTTTAAACAAGTTGTTTAATTTTAAACAAGGTTGAACGATTCACGGGGTAAATAGTGGTGGTTTAAAATTTTAAACAAACTTGATGTTTTGTTCTAACAGTGTGAGAAAAGCAAAAGTGATTCGATTGAATATAAATATAAATTCTAGTCACTTGGTGTCTCGTCGACCCAAACAAAATCTGGGGAGGTGTTAAAGGAAATATCATGATCTAGTGGCTAGGTTTGAGCGCCTAACCGGCGGCTCACTAAGTGTAACAAAAATTATTCTGTTGATTTCCTGGTGGCAGCGAAATGAATGTAGAGCGCTTTGATGTTATGGAAAGGTGCTCTATAAAACACTACAATTCATTTCAGTTCAGTTTTCTTAGTCCATCACAAGAGTACTCTGTATCTATTTTGGCGCCAATTTTAATCTTGCAGTAGACTAACATAAAAGAGGAATTTATTCATTTCCGAGTATCTGTCAATAAAAAACGGAGAAATTGATAAAAATAATACAGTTACAATAGGAGATCAGGAAACATGGCATTGTTATGCAATACGAAAATAAAGGAACGGACCAATGTGCAAAAACCAAATCGAAACCCAGATATTGCAAACATTCCACAGCACACCTATCGCTGACAATGGGCGACTTGTCAGGCCTGGCAGCCCAGCCGAGATATATCCACAAATAGCGTGATCCTTTTTCTCTTAAGAAAAATGACACAGTAATAGTAATCCATAAGATTGTATATTTTAAAAACAATAACGTAGCCAAGACAGGTTTATTCAAATAAATAATGCATTTACTTAAAAAGAATACAATTCCATTAAGAATGAAGTTTTATTGAACACCCCTTTCAGCCAAGCGACCCTTCGTTATGAAATTATTACATTTCCAACCACTTGGAAAGAAATTGTTACTCATATGAATACAACAAGCAATGAATTGAACGCATCCTTATCATTTTCTTTGCATTTTTTTTATATCAATTAGTGACCCATATCGTTACTGACGATTTACGAAAGGTTCTGTAACAGTGAACAGTACCGAACTCGATATAACGCCCTCACTTGAAATTCTCAATTTCGCCAGGTAACAATTTCTTCTGCACAGTGTATATCGTAAACATGGTATACTAGCTTACACAGACTGTCAACTGCAAAGTCATTTTTGCCAACTTTACACTTGACCATCATATTTGCAAACCATTCCGGATATTGACATCAACAAGTCACTTCCGACTATCATATCACACAGTATGTCAAAATTTTCACTCGAGCAGACTATCATGCGCTCAAGGGCGGGAAATAAGTGTTTGCAACCGAGGCCCAGAGAAAAGTGCAGCTCGCCAAACGAAGAATTCACATACGTGGGGAAAGTAACACGGTTGACAGTCGCAGCAGTGAATGCGTGGTGCAAAAGGCCGTGTGCGAGTGGTACAGCTGGTAAACGAGCAGTACTCTTCAACACCTTGACAACGTAGTAATCGTCTGATCAACAAGTTTTGAATCAAACAGGCGGGAAGATATTATTCCGAAAGCGATGCATTGCTCAGTGTCAAAACAGGAATATTGGATTTTAATACGCGTGTGAAATCGCCATAACTACTCTTAAAGGGTTGTAATTACGTACTTCGTACATCATGACTCACCGCTATTGAAGTGTTTTACGACGGCCTTAAATCCCATTTCGACGATTCTAGTGGATTTATTCTTCTCTAGGCAACGGTTGCATTTTGGTGAGTATTTGGTCATCAACTCATCATGGCAGCCGGCAACCGTAAAGCCGTTGTTTCATCCGTGTAATGTGCAAAATGAAGTACGATTTGTTGTGCTTGGTCAAGCTGGAGTCGGTAAATCAGGTAGGTGATTTTTGTTTTCTGTATTAAATTGAATTAAATTGGATTGCTTAGCTATGTTTGAAGTTATGAGTAAGTTTGTGGTGGTGGTGTTGTTTTTCGTTGTGTTGTTGTTTAGGCTATAGTACATGTGAATTATGCGAGGAGTGGAATGCGAGTGGTGGCGCATGCCATGCATGGGTAGGCCTCAGAGGACTACTGTTTATTTCAGAAGGGATCAGTGTGGTGTTTAGCAAAATGTATTTGGGAATTAGAAATTGAAATATGTCAAAAACAGAAATCTTTAAGTGGACGACATCCATTTTGTTCCCTTGGGGTGATTTTGAAGACTTTAAGTTCAATTTGGGCGGCCCCCTCACCATTGAGTTTTATGACCCACGTATTGACAACAGGTAAATGTTACTTCTTCCCACATCTCAGAGGTTGGAAAAGATTAAAGCCTTAAAGCCCCGTATGTTTATAAAGCACCCTTCGGGGTTCTTTGTAGTAATCTTTTTACCTAAGAGTATTCGCAATTATTAAAGGGGTATTTCGTGACCCTAGCACATTTTGTATGTGGTTCTCTAGATATCCTCAAGAGAAAGTCCTTTCCAGAATTATATTCGATTCTGACGGCGCGTTTTGACGTCATGAGCGAATTTTCGCATCAACCTGTCCCGTTGGCCACTGTGTTGTAATATCTGTTGTAATCTAGTGGTGTTTTACACCATTACTATTTAATTACGATTTATAACGCGCCCGTATCCACCTTACGGAGTACTTAAAGGCGCGATAGCCAATTATTATACGCTGCCATCAGGAAATCGTCAAAATTATTTCGCTTTGGTGGCAGTTGGCGCCCAACTCTATCAATATCTTTCCATGTAAGGACACAGTTTCATAAACAAAGTCCAACCCCTTGTGAAACAATCTCTAAGGATTTTAAAAGAAAGTCGCCTTGTGGAAAGAAAGACTCGCTATCAACCAAAGTAATATCTGGTGAGCATCTCCTGCACCTGAGCTGAATCCTATCATGCTCATGGGCTGAATGCCGCGGCGATGTCTTAACAGATTGAGAACCAGAACCGGAGATAAAAGTGGGCTCCCTGGAAGCAGATCAGGACACTACCTGTGATTATGAAACAGCACCACATACAATGGAGTTTTATATCATCTGAATCGTTGACCTTTACGTGCAAATTCGATCTACTCTTGAAGGAATTTGTCTTTCTGTCCGTAAATGGGCAGAATCAGAATCAACGAAAAATTCGGAAAATTTTTTTTTCTCGGGGAATCTAGTAAACCAATAAAACAAAATGAGTGCTTGGATCACAAAACGCGACATTTAAAGTGACAGGAGGAGATTTTTTTAGGATACGAATTTCTCTCAAATTGCACAGATCGATTGTAGACCACCTACCAGGAACTTTCCGAAGGTTTATTGGACAAACAAGTACAAAAGAAAACAGCAAACCTTGTTTTGAACTTGCTTGACTATCGTAATTGTCCCCATAGAACGCCGTGCTTTGACTTCTGTCGTGCACGACAGAAAGTACTAAATCATCATATTATTACATAAAGACGGCGTAACCGGCTTATTCACTTTCAGGGTGATCTAATACTTTGGAAAACATTCCAAATATGAAAAAAACTCGGGTTCGAAAAAATTGGGCGCTTCTTCGGGAATCTCCTCATGTCTCTTTAAGAATCCCTTAGAACCGTGGTAAATTCTTGCCAATCCCTTAAACTATATTAGCGAATTTGACTTTTTTCAATTTACTTCCGTTATCTTGGTAAGATGTGAACTATTGTAAGTTATTGTTACTACATACTTATTAATTTCGGTTTCAACTTGATCGCCGCCACCAGACACAATGAACTCAATCCAACCTCCGAAAGGCGTTTTGCACTCCCCGTAGAGCCTTGTAAAGAGCTGTGCGAGAATCTAATTTTATCCAACGCGTTAAAAACAGCGTTAATATAAATAAAATGTGCACGTATATGCCCTTTTAGTGCTTGATTTCGTCGCGAAAGGATGTGGCTTATACATAACTTCGGGCCTTTGAGGTTATATGATATTGATATTTTTAATACGTGAGGTTTGAAACTTCAGTAGTGGGTTAACGAACTCAAGTGTTTACTATACTATCTGGCTCTCACGGACGCTATAGCAACTTAGCGGCGACAACTTAATCCATTTATATATAAGAAAAATTGTTTCTTTAGTGTGTGTTTTCAATCGATTGATATCGTGTTCATTTGATTGTATGTTTGATATGATCAATATCACAACTTATTAAATGATGGTTGTATTGTATAAAAGATGAATATTGGACGAAAGATGATGAAATAGATCTAGGTTTTAAAAAAACCTACTTAAAAAAGGTTGAAAATGAAATTGGTAATATAAATGTAAGCATTTTTGCTCACATTGGCACACCAGAAAATGATTTTCCATGACCTGTAAGGTATTACGATGTGCAAAGTTTAAAAGATTACATGTAGGCTTATCACTAGGACTTTGGCAAAACAAATTCTATTTTTTATTCTCTATCTAATATCGTGTCATATTGGATGGGCTAGCTGCGTGCAATGCGTAACCTTATTATGTCCTTATACACGAGCGCGTAAAAACTTGTGTGCACCGTCTAATATCGTCTCATATTAGATAGACAACAACCAATGATATTGCGTGCTTGCTTACTAAACCCCGCCCACTAATTAAGAAAAGGCATTAAAGAAGGGGTTAACGATACGCATGTTTCGTGACCGAACTAAGATCTTTCATGTTTACATCATCTTTATCAGTAACATTCAACTTACCCGTTACAGTGAATACTACTGAAGCCAATACGATTTTAGTCATGTTTTGAGAATTAATGTAGCTATAAATGCGTTTACATTGACTCAAATGCTTTCATTAAGCAGAGAGATTGATCGGACTACCTGTTCCAATAGATAGATATAGAATAGAGAATACAAATGCACATCCCCTCATTCATGCAATACCATTGGAAAAGATTCGAGAGGGACACAAGGGTGGGATATCTACTATAGGCACCGTTGTTTGAAAGATTAAAAATACACCAGAAGAGACGGGGAAGTGTAGATGTGGACCGCAAAGTAATTGCAACAAAAGGGTTTATTACTCTTTTGGGAGCATTTAATATCAGAATAACATGTAAAACTCTTAAAAGAATCTCTGCCCAAGAGAAAGTGGAGAAAGGAGAAAAAATGTGTACAGGTTAAAATAAGTAAAATAGGTGTTAAAATATATGACATGTGATAATACTGTGTTAAAATATTATGAAATTTTATTCAGATATTGCAAGCTTTAAAAGGGTTGTCGAATCTTGTCAATTTGTAATGCTAACAGTTCAAGATCGTCCTGAGGTGGTTAAAAGTAAACCCAAAGTTCCGATTTGTAAAACTGCTGGTCTGAAATTGTTCAGGGATCAAAAGAGCGTGATTAACAAGAAAATATATACGGAAGTCTGTGTTTGAAAGGTCAGTATGTGATTTTCATAGTTTTTGGCTTGTAACTTCCCATTATAGGGCCTATAGGACGTAATTAAAGACAGCCATATTTTGCATTCTAATAACACAAATGTTATAGACATTGAATCTAATGCGTTGGTACAATGCACAACTAGACGAATAGTCCTAGGTTCGATGAAAGTGAGTTTTTTAAAAGGGTTGATGACAATTAGCGACCATGGGTCACTAGTGACCCTGATGAATTCATCAGACTGGACGGAATAAACTGCATATTCTGCAGTTTATTCCGTACAAGTCTGATGAATCATCAGGGTCACTAAGTGACCCAGTGTCGCTAATTGTCCAAAACCCGTTTAAAATTGAGTCTGCTTCCCAATCCCCTAACATAAAAGGTAAATTAGTAATACCCATGAAATAATGCTGGGATACCATCAAATCAGATTTAAAAAATTGACTAGGAGTCAGAGTGGGCCAATGGATGAGGGACACGTCACTAGCGTCGAAATGAGCTATAGTCACCTTATTACTGATTGATTGAAGCGCAACGTCTGTTTATTTAATAAAAAACGCATCCTGTGGATATACTTTAAGAAACTAATAAGGACAGTGTGTTTGCCTACCGGAAGCGCCAGTGGAGAAGCAAACAACATTCAATTCAAATATATGGAGAAAAATTGGGAGCGATATTATCAAAGACTTTGAGATGAACTCAACAATATCTCTTGGGGAAAAAGACGAGGGTTAAAAAAGAAAACATTATGACACTGATATATTTTCGAATTTATTTTTTATATGGGGCATATATTAACTCTGTGTAGTCTCATCGTAGGACGCGATGCCCGATATAAATAAACCCAATGTGACACTCACTATCCGTTGGAACGCGCACATGAACGGTGTAAATCGATGATCCACACGGTGAATCCGTCTCGACGCGACGGTGAGCCGGGCTGAGCCCGGGATATGTCTTCCCTAATTTGTTAACTTATTAGAACTGATACATTCGTATCAAATGACCTCAGGCTTACATGTTTTCTATGCCCTGGATTTTTCTGTTGTATGGCATCAAATACCAGTTTAATATGAACTTCCTATAGCTTCCTTTTATCATGATTATTAGATAAACATTTAGGGCTTTTCAAGCATGCATCTGCGAGGTGCGATTCACAATACCCGTCTTAAATTGAAAATCACTAAGGGACATGTGAAGCTTTAAGAAAAGTTTGTTAGGAATTGCGTGGAGTAACTTCAAGTGTTTTAGAACTCAGATCAAAATATTCGTTGCTAAATATATTTATTCTCAGAGTATTAATTTTGTTTTGTCTAGGGTACATAGTACGGTGTGTGCAAAAATAAAAAATTAAAAAGGGTCCTCTTTTTGCCCCTTTCTTTAAATTTATGTAAAAGAATGTCTGAATTATGAAAGCAGTCTTACTCACTAGCTTTTCAAGAGAGCAGCGTTTATATTTTAAGGATGGCTTCACAAACATCTGCCCTCAAATGATACATTGTACATGAAAGGGATATGGGGTACCATGGGGTTGTTACCCTTGTTCCGGTGTGGCAGGAGATATAGTCCTCCGGGCTCACAGTCCGGGAACAATGGTGAACCATAGGGAAATCGATTCATTTGACTCTTCAGGCAACATTAGTTTCACGCTTTATTCCGTTGTCGTCTATGGAGCCCGGACTATGATACCTGCCGGACTATGATTACTTTCACACCGGCTCCTCACAGCTCCTCACCCAGCTGTCGATCTTAAAATCTGGTCATAAATTAATTGCATAACCTTTCCCGATTTAAATTGGTCACAAAATGCAGCTGGTAGCATTTGCAAGTATGCTTAATGAGAAAGTTATATTATTTAATTTGAAACAAAAGTTATAGCAAAAAAAGACATTTCCCCATGCAAAGTATAGGGGCTTTTCAGAATTTCTTTCTTACACCAGCAGGGACACCGCAAAACACACAAATGTCACATCATCTATAGTTATGGTACCGGGTATAGCTATAGACCTATGTATAGTTGTATTACTATAGTAGATTCAAAGTTCAAACCATCATGCCACCTCTAGTACTTTTCCGAAGGTATGGGCATTGAATGAGGGGGATGTGCATTGGGTGGAAATTCAAATTCCACGCCAAATTTATTGAAATGTAGTCCGATACCAGAGAAAAATCAATTCTGTGCGTAATGAAAACATTCAACTCAACCTAAACGTTTTCATAGCTACAATAATTCTCAAAACATTTTAACGAATCGTATTTGTTTCAATGGTATTCATTGTAACAGGTGAGTTGAGTGTTACTGACTTTAGTGCGCCCATGTTTTGAATACGAAATAACAAAGTCTTTGCACTCTCTTTGTAAACATGAAAGGCCAGATTATCTTAGTTCGTTCTTGAAAGGGGTGAATCGGGCCACATATTCTGCCTCCTCTTTCAACTAATCGACACTATCCAAAACTTTTCCTCAGTCGGAGATACGATGGGTGAATCTTTATCTTCTATATTTGGTAACGCTGGTAAATATAGCTGTTCTAATTTTTCTTCATAAGACATATCTCTCAGACTTGATGACACAATCTGTGTGGCTTATCAAATGCACATCTTTATTCAAGACTGAGTTCTACGAACAATTTGCATATTTTAAGTGTGATCTTACAGCATATCTTATGTAGTCAATAGACCTTCTTATATATGACACCTGCCATCCAGTTTTTTTTCTGTTGACAATCATAACAGCCTGTGTTTATAGGGTCGACGATAGATTTAACACTAAGATCCTCGTTTTTCAACACTTCCATGTTTCTCCTGCTACATTCTAACATGTTATATGTAAAGAGGTGCTTGTTGGGTCCATAATGCATAACGTCGCATTTTGCAAATAGTGCGCCCTCAAGATTTTTGAAAATTGATATTTTTGCATAGTTGTAAAGCTTTTATATGCATTAGCCCTCACCTGAAATGATTAAGCCCAAATCCACGCCCTTGTTTGTAAACAGAACGATTTTATAATAAAATAACCCCGGAGTAATTTTATTCAGCAGACGACGGAAATAACGTTTAACATAAGAATACATACGCCGGCGTTGATTCCCACGGCATCCACCCTGTTTGACCGGTCTGTGACCTTTGTGGTTTTAATATCAATGAGTATACGAGTCTGTGATATTTATGTAATAGACACATTTGTTGATTAAACTTAGCCTAAAATATACCCTTAAGTCCCCAGGTATCACACCACAAACTCAGGCTTTCCAAATCTTCTTGAGGCTTCAAACCTCCTTCTCCGCCTTCTGAACATGAGTGAACTTCTTTGTGTCATCAGCAAAATTCTCAACATAATTATCTTCTACAGACAGGTCATTGATAAATATAAGTGTTGGAACCTAAGACATTACCTTGCGGCATGCCACTGTGTCCTGTCGGACAAAAAGCTTTCAATCCATTTGTACAAACTTTCGCCTATGTCACTAGCATTCGCGTTTTTTAAAAGACGATCCTTTCGAATTAAAAAATAAACATTATGTTATTTTAAAATCAAAAGGCTGCTGCATGTTGGAACTATTTCTTTGCAAACACGTTTTGCACTTGTGTTTTTACTCACTCTATATTTTCATTTTAAAAGGAAGGTCAATAATTAATCTGAGGTGTGACCCTGCCCTTCAAAGCCCCGGAGGTATGAATTTCGCTACTTATCCTGCTTGCACAGCCGTGTCACACACTTCCCATCAGAAGTGGCATCCCAGATACAGTTGCTCCGAGTGTAAGTGGCTCAGATACAATGTAACTAATGCCACAGTGACTCCCAAACCACTTTGCAGATACTTTTTCTATTTTTGAACTGCGTATACAAGCCGTCCTACGAGATTTTACTCTGTTTTAACCTTGTATAGACCAGTTAACATCCTACGTCACTTTCTTTGTTGACTGGGGGCCAATCCATGCCTGCCAATCGGTATGGCCCATAGTATTAAAACTCTAACAGATACAATTGCCCAGTGTATAACATTCAGGCCGACCTATTTCAAGATAACCAGGCCCTAACATGTTACAAACATTGCTGTTTAACTGGTTGTATAGTTCGGGCCATTCAAAGGTTGCACAATATTATGCAACGTTTATTTAGGGATGCTGAGTGATAATTGGTCCAGGGAATTTGATCCATAGAGGTTTGTTGTAGCATATGACATACAATGCTGAGAAATACGAAATGACACACAACAAGGCATTACAATAGATTTAGGTCAATATATCTCTCACTTGCCATTTATAAAATACTATTAAGGTATTGGAGCATAAACCTTGGAAATAACCTTAAATATGGAATGCGATCACCTTTCTTTTAATTTCTATAACCAACAAATAGTGAAATTAGGTGAAAATAGCTTCACAGGATTTTACATGGAGAACCACTGTCGCCTTTATATATTCTTTAATGTGTAAAGATATTGGAAATGGAAGTAATGACTCTATAGTAGGGTTAAAAATCACAATCCTATTTTCGAAGTTGGGTTTTTGGGGAAGACGGTTTGAGGATGTTTTTCTATAGTTTGAAGGGTGCTGAATCAGACTTTTTGGTCCAACCTCTTGGAAATGTGGGGAACTTTGTCAAAGTAAGGGGCAAAATTAGTACAGGGGTGAATTTGAAATCAAGTCAAATGGTGTTTTTTTAATGTAACCCAATCTCATTATAAGGATTAAAAAAAAGTATAGTTTGTCTAGGTTCCGACCTTTTTAGTTAAAGCCACCATCAGTTTTTTTTTTTCAAATTTAAAATGCCCATTTTGTCTCTACATTGCTAGTGTCAGGTTATATCAACACCTTATATTTCTGTTCTTTTTAAAAACAGACGCTAGCATTTTAAAACGATCTTAAAGATTTCATTTATGACTGTTTCTAGACCTTAAAGTCGTATCCCGACTTTTACTAGCAAACAAAGGATAAACAGAATCATCATTTCTTGACAAATACGCAAGAAGCACGCATGCCGATACCTTCTTGAAGATGTGGAAAGTTAGGCATTATGTCTCTTATTGATCCTGCACCCGCATAAACCTGAAATTATTATTATTAAATCGTTATTGTGTTGTAGGAAAAAATGAAAACAGTGAAAATACCCATTTTACAATTCCCGAAATGATTTGTGCTCCTCAGAAGGAGAGGAAAACATTTTTTTTCTCATTCTTCCAAATTGAACCATTCCATAGAGGGGTATTACCTTGTCTCCGCTGTTGGGTTTATTGGACATAATTGGATGCTGTGTCAGATGATACCTCCCCGGAAATGTGCAATAGGTCTATATAGCTGCACAGGAGCATTTAATGTACAGGGGTTTAGGGTTAGTATTTTATTCAACATGAGAAAATTAGTGAATCTCTTTTGCAACATATGAAGTTTAACAAATTTTACATTCTATGGTATTGATCAGTCTATAGGTGTTGTTCTTCCGTACCACTTTTGCAAATATTTCAAATTTGCTTTTCATGGCGATTAAGAAATATCCCGAATGTAATTGGAACATGATGGGTAGATAACCATAGCGATATTGCAAATTTACAGCATCGCGTAAACGTTACTTTACTACGGTTAAAAAAAGCTCAACGCTTTATCAGATCAGAATGCGCACAATCCATTACTCGGCTCCATTATGAAAAACAGATGATTGATCCATCCTTCACGAGAATATTTTTCTCCGAATTGAAAATGAATCTCACTGTACGACTGTTACAAAACTAAACATATTACATGTAAACCTTTCCATCAGGCAGAATTGTGATTGTATCTGCAGCATTTGTGATTGCATTTGCTGTTTCTGATGATTTCGAGAAGACTAGTGATGCCTGGATCAATCAAATTTCCCCGTGCTCAAAGGTTTTCAATCGTCTTATTTCGTCCAACACATCGCATCGCATGTAAATTTTACACGAAATTAAATAATAAACAAATAAAATAATAAATAATAAACGCACGCACACACATGCAGAATCACTTTCCTTACACTACACACATGCGCGCGCGCGTGCGAACGGGGGTATCGGTCAAAATGGAGTCAAATCAAAATCAGATATACAAGCGGAACTACAGCAACAGCGAAACCGCAGGGAAACATGTTATGGCGGAGTAAAGCTTGCTTTATTATCAAGTGCAAATCTAAATTTTCGTTACCATGTTCTCTTGCATGACATTGATATATATACGAGTAGACTTATTTTGCAAATGGAACTTGCATTGTGTATAGCATTAGGTATGCATATCAGAAATAAAAATTTTCTATTTCAGAACAGTATGCAATATCTTGCAATATGCCTTACAGCAGTAAGTGAATAATGCATTTTCTAACAAAGTTCGACATTTCGTATGATAAATTGGTTGTTGAATTAATATGAAACTGTTAATTCTATGCTGGCTAATCGAAAGCACTTTGTTAATTAATGAGATGCGAGAGAGACGAGAGAGAGAGTCATACATACGAGTGATGTACGTACAATCACCTGCAAGTGTAAAACAGCAACTTCGATTGATGCAGTTCTTACAGTTCATTAATTCGTATGCTGAGTTGAAAAAAACCAGAACTTTCATCATGTTTGAATCTACCACACAGATTTCCATTCATAATGTTCACTTTTTCAAACCCGTAAACTCGTTATCGAAAAAACTTGTTTATCACTCTTACTGGTGTTCAAACACTGAATGTTCATTCAATCTAATTATCGCAGTTTATTGAAAAACTCAGTTTTGGAACTTTTCGAAAAGGTTTTCAATAATGATCAACTTATTTTTTTCAGGGATAAACTTAGTTTTTCTGACCCAAACAGTTGTTCGTTATTTTATTGTGTCTCCACTCTATAGCAAGTAATCAACACCACATTTATGGAATCAAAATGGAAGTAAATAAGCGCGAGTATTCAGACGAGATGGGGAACGGATAGTAAGGTACCGGAAACTGAATCATTTTAAAGGCATTCAGTTTTAACGCCTTTATTTGTCCATTGGCTTGCTATAATACGTGAACGATCAATATTAGCATGATTAGGGCGTTCCATAACTACAACGCCCATAGAATTACATATAGCTATAACACACCCCCAACGCATTGCAAAGTACACGACTGTTTAATATTCAAATATATAATCCTTTTTAAGATGTTATAATGGACAAGCCTAAACAATATTTTTAAACCAACCGACCAAACAAACAACATTAAAAAAAAGACAAATGTGTTCGTGTTCAGTTTCGCGCTATTGCAGTCGTCACCTTTCATATGTCAGAATCATCTTTGGATTATTTGACCATTCAACCGTCGCGGTGTTATTGTTAACAAGGCCGTGGGAAACTACGCGCAATGCAATAAGATCCATTTGGAGATAATGAGGAGATATTGTTCCCAATTATTTTGAGCTATATAGTAGTAGTGGATAGCAACTTAAGACGAGTAATGCGCTTTCAATTTCTTGATGACTATTTTGACCCATAAATGCAAATCCATGGTGGTTGACCAAAAGTTATCCGTTTCATTGCTTTCGCTAAGCTATTTACCTTCAATGAATGCTGAGTTCCATAGGGCCTTGCACGAAGGTAAATTAATTGAATGGCTTTGGTTTGCCCTCCAGATCATCCAAGGATGCGAAGAAGAATACAATGCGATGCAACCGGTCACCTGAACATTTCAGCTATTTCTATACAGGTGATTCCTTTGTATTCTTGCATGCGGGTTGTCTCTGGAGCCGGTTGGCCATATAACTATATTGACCCCGCCGTGCAAGCGCCCTATACTCTAGTGAACGGACTTTACTAACACGGCGTATTGAGATTGGATTTTGCTTTAAACGAAAAAACCAAAATAAAGACCTTTTTATAGATTTTTTTATCAGGCATTTTTAAGTGGAATATTAGATAATTAAATTAAATTCAGCTTGTGAATTTCTGTTATTCAGGCGTTAATAAATGAATACACAATTTCTTGAAAAGTCATGGGTAAAAAATTTTACAAAGTACGGAGTCACAAAATAGTGTTTTACTCTATTAAATTCGATTAATTGCTTATTCTACAGCACGTGTCAATAACAACGCAGGATTTGAAATTATACACAATATTATATCTATTTTGGTAAGGATTGATGTCTATAATCTCATCTTTGACAGGATGTTTGTTGTACTGTAATTTGGATATTTTCGTTCAAAATTATGAACAGTTTTGTGAAACCTCCTGATCGGGATTGGTCCGCCTAAAGACCTTAACCCAGTGACCCTGTATGTACATGTGGGTTACATTAAACGAAAGAAAATAAATTATTTAATTTAAAAAAAAACTGATGATAAGTGCGTTAGGCGTGAATGGGAAAATTAAAAACAATTAAAACTTCACCTAAAATTCATCACCTAAAATTTTCAAATATTTCATTTTTTTTTACTCTTGATTTTCAGATTTTTGGTACTATTTTGGGCCAATTTTGAGCTCCAAAAATAAAAAAAATAAAAAAAATAAAAAAGTCCCCGAACGGACCGACCATATCGAAATGTCCGTCTCGCCCAGTAAAACCAGGGTTTTCTTTTTTTACGTCGCCCTTACTTAAAGTTTAATAAACTGGACTCTCTTGTTTCAAACACCAGGAGGTCGTTCGTTTTTGATCTTATATCAAAAAAACAAGAATTGCATGCAATTGAAACATGGTATTGTACCTTCATTGAAAGACATTAAACACGGGTATCAGAAGATCAGTTCAAACACTACATGAAAAAATCTATGATATCAAAAACCAATGTACAGTGTTTTATAAGTTTCTCTTCCAGTTTCATTATGAAATACATCATTTAGTATATTCCCCAAAATATGAATCTCGCCTTTGCAAAAATAATGCTCACAGTGCAGATAAGGTAGCCCCACAAGATTTATCATATAAAACCATATGTTTGTTGTAAAAATGGCGTCAGTGCCTATATACTGCATTACAAAGCATTGTTTTCATGTGAAATTAATCTTCAGAAATGTAGAAGATCTCAGTTAGTAACAAAAGCATTGGAGGCAAGCATGTCAAATTTTTATTTCGTTACTGTGGTGACTGTGCCAGTACGCGATTTACCGCCATAATAGTTGGCACGTGGGACTCAGGCTTTTAAAATAGGTTTAAAACAAAAACCAGTGAGCGTTAGTAAAGCCGCCTGTAAATGACCAAAGCTATATTTTTAAACACAGGCGATTTTATGAAAAAGTAGGGATTACGACTTAGTCGACTTTATTATGTCTGTGTACAGATGGTTTTAGGGATTAGAATTAGTTTAATGCTTGTACTAGGGTTAGTGTTTAGGGAATGTGGATTAGGGATTAAATGGTTATAGTTAAGGTTACAGCCACGGTTACGACGCATGAAGGTTAAGTTTACAGTTTAGCCACTACATAATTATTTGGTTTACAAAACGTCACTCTTGAAACAGGAGCTATTATGTTTTTACTCAGATCGATAATAATAAGTTGTTGATTTGATGGAAATATCTACTTTGAAAATAAATGACTGATTGTAGCTTTAAACTTCATAGCTCAGAATGTTTCCGTCATATTCCAAATCAGCCTACATATTTGAGTATAATGTATTTCAGTATTGCTCTTTTGCCTTTCTTTTGTATCGGTAACACGCATATCCGTCAGGCTTGGCACGTGGGAGGTTCTTGATTGAATCCCTTGATATTTCTAAATTATAAATGTTGCGCAATATTTGGAAGATTATCACGCATAAGGAAGGTTGTGAATTGACTTTAACGGGTGTGGGAATATGTTATGCACCCAGTACCTCAGAGAGACTATAGTAAATATCATATCACATGTCGTCTACAGTAGATAGCATGACATCAAGAAGCCACTGCCTGATGAATGTTTTACAGTGCGTCCATAAAATGATAAGGCAATACAAAAACAAAAAAGGGTTCAATTCACTTATTTTAATCTTCTTTCTTTTTTTTCTGAATTTTGATATTTTTTGGAACGATCCCGGTTTAAGAATATTAACAGACTAATGCAGCGGTATTTAAATTACCAACCGCGCGAGGATATTTTAGCTTTATTAGTTACGAAAGGAAATATTTAAGGATTTTTTTTCAATTATTTACGACATGTTATAGAAGAAGTTACAGAAGACTGTAAGAGGAATGTCCTTCTTAACCTCGATGCTTCAAAACCAGCTGACCAGGTGAAATCCCTTCATCATTGCTAAAGGCCTTAGCAGTTTATACTGTACCAGAAATGATCCAGGCAATTACAGACCATCGTTGACATCCGTCGTTGGCAAAGCTCTTGAAAAAATAATCACAGACAAGATAACAGCAACCTGGATAAACATACCTGTACACCCACACCCAGACATGGATTCAGAGGGTTAATCGTGCACAACAGATCTGCTTGAATACCTCGAATTCGTCACAAAGCAAATTGATGAAGGGAATTCCAGTGGATGTGGTATACCTTGACCTAGCAAAGGCATTTGATACGGTGCCGCATTAGAGATCGAAAACAGAGAGCTGTTTTATTAGGGTGCTAAATCGAAACGGAAGGGATGTTACCAGTTCAGTTGTAGAAGTTCTGTAAAAAGACCGTTATGCTTTTCTATGTACATGAACGGCCTGGAAAGCAAACGTGAGACAAGGCAGTCAGTTAGTAAATTTTGCAATTTTAAAAAAAAAAAAAAAAAAAAAAAAAAAAAAAAAAAAGGGGGAAATTGAAAAAAGGTGGATGACATAGCCACCTCCAGATCTGGGCAGAGAAATGGCAAATGAGATATAATTTAGACAAATGTGGTGTTATGCACTTTGGGATTTAACAACCCCCACACACTACCACATGGGAGAAACAGAAGAGAGAAAGCCAGGGTGTCTTAGTCGACAAGTCATTGAAAGTTTCTCAACAATCAGGGGCGTAACAGGAGTCGCTTGTCAGAGGGGGCAAATTCTTAGTTTGGCGTTTCCTCGGTTGGAGGTGGTTTAAAGCAGATTTTCCTGGTGTAGGTGAAAATTTCCTTGTGAGCAAGCCAACAAAATAGCTGATTTGTCATGATTTTCAAGTTTTTTCTTCCGAGTCAAAGCTGTATGGGTCTCAACCTTTCCCCCATTCTCCTCCCCTCACATCACGAACTCAATAAAAGAGCAGTTTGTAGAATTATGTGAAATTCAGCTTTTTCCACATCCTACAAATTTGAACATTATTTTAAATATCTTTACACATTTCATATGGTTCAATCCTTTTTACGACTACAGTCAGACAGTAGGGTTGCCTGCCATGCGGTTTGAATAATAGGCCTCATATGACCTTGGACATTGATATGGACCTTTGACCTCTTAAAAAAATGAAGAGTTTTACGTGAATATTAACAAAAAGTTTTGGTTTCCATGGAGGTAAATTGTACTCTTATCTTAACAAACTTGACCACACATGACCTTTGACCTTGGTATATGATCCCATGTGGCACCTATGACATAAGTTTGGTTGAAATCCATGGAAGTATACGGATATTACAGGCAAATGTTAACCGTTTTTCACAACAGACAACACCATCATCAAGAGACTACATTACAACATCATCGACAGATAACAGTGAAAAAGTGATACCATGTATCTTGCCTGATAAGGCAGGCGACAAAAAATCAGACATTGCCCTCACGCCCCCCCCCCCCCCCACCATTCCAAATCATGTGTATGCCACTGCTGGACTCTCCTTTAAGAGAGCATAATATGTCAGCAGTACTTAAAGAACTTTTCTTCAAGTTTTTCTTTAAAGACATGCAGATAGATCTCAATGCCACTTCCACAGCATGAAATTTACCTACACGTAATTTTATTCAAAGTTAATCCATAGTTAATTAGTTACCTTCGGGGTTGTAGTGGTGGTTTTCTCTGAGCTGTTGAATTGACCATCCATGAATTTCAAAGCGTCAAGACACACACGCATCGTTGAGTTTTTACTTATCTAGACACCTAGTGTAATGATATTCCCAATATGTTCTTGTACGTGGGGAAATTCTCTGCTGCAAATTAGATGTAAATATGAGGAAGATATTAATTCATCATAGATCTACCTTGCTATGACGAGAGAACCGCCGATAAACACCATGTTAATACTTGAATCTAGATTTCGCTGCATTGGACCCAATTCGACATCAAAAGACTGAACCTTTTTGTTATAGTTTGGAATGTTTTGGAGATAAAAATAGACTAACAATGTACAATTCAAGCAAGCTCCTTATTCTATGAAGCGTTTTTATATTGTGGGTAAGGAATATTATTGAAAAGATGACTATTGAGGAAAAAAGCACAGCTTTGTTCGTGATGATGAACCACTTTATGTACAACTCTGGAGCTGTAAAGGAATTGCTTTACTAAGTTTTGATTCCATTGATATTATCAGTCGAAGAACCGAACACCTCTCGTAACTGAAAAAGACTACAGCATGAAATCTAGGTCAACCGTATAAGGTACTCCATTGTGTGCTCTCGCGAAATTTGACAAGGAGTGTTCAAAATTTAGATCTCTGAAGGCATTTGAAATATAAAGGTAATGATGTGGAATTTGATGGGCGTCCCTCAACGTTTTTCTATGCAAATTTTAGGCATTCTAATGGGAGCATTTCGTAGTTGAAGTTGTATGTAGCATTCATCTGAGACTCATTAGTTTGGTGGGCATTTAATCACAATTTGCTCAAGTTTCAAGATACTTTCATCACCTGCTTTACATTTTGAAAGTGTGCAATGCAACTAACACAATCTAAAATATCAAATAATTTGTTTCCTTGTAAAACGGATCAATTTCAACTAAAGATAGTGCAGTAAAAATAGCTTTTGTAAATCAAGACTCTAAAGTCCAGGTTATATTGTGGAACTAGATCGACTGCTGTCAATGTTATCAAAGAAAACATCGTTGGCTTCTTGAATCGATCAAGAAACCATCATCTGAGAAACTTACCTGCCAGGACAAGCATGTATTTAAAGGTGCAAGAGTGATTTCAAGACATCAATATATGTGTCATGTAGTCATGTCGTATAGATTACAACTTCGCCGTTCTAATTTTGATTTACATTTATTTTAGAATAACAGGCTGAATTCGCATTTGTTCAAATAGTGATATTAAAATATGTCCGCATTTTGTTGTACCAAAGAAAATAGAAATAAATCTAAGCTTAATCTTTTCAGATTGGGATATTTTTATTGAAAGATTTACATTAGTGCAAAACTCAGAACTTTCATTTTTTAATATGGACACCTGATATGTGAAATTTCTCGTTTCTTCTCTTTTAGAATAATGCCGCAGAAAAAAATCACGTGTATATCCATCTTGTATTCATGGGCGCGACGACAACAATCCAATTTTAACCGGTTTCATTCTTTCAATTTCAAGTCTATTTCAGATCGACCAAGTTTGATTTCTTTTTTAAAACTCATATCAAAATGTGTCAAATACCGGAACATTGTACACGGGACTTAAATATAGAGAATAGCGAGGTTGCGGAAACCCATAAACGTCTAACGCGGACGCCTATCGAACGCCTTTTCAAAATCACTCTCCTGTGACAAGATTTCAATCAATAGACGGGCGCGTTCGAATAGGCGTTCGCGTTAGACGTTTCCGCAACCTCGCAATTGTGATCCGGATCAGCGCGACTGGTTATGTATGCTTTGCCATTACGCAAGCGATTCTGCATTTGTACATGCATGTATCTCGTGTCAAACTAGTATCTATTGTGTTTCACGGATTAACACTTAAGTGCCTAAGGGGGAGGAGTTCCATAGTACCCAAGATTTGTTTTTCGGCGATTTCTCACTCAACTCTAATTTTTTGCAGAAAAAAAATTGTCAAATATTGTGCAATCGGTAAAACCCATCGAAGAATCGTTCACATAAGAGATAGTGGAAACCCCTTTCGAGAACGTTTCCCTTACGTCCCTTAACTGCATTTAAATGCACTTTGAAACAAAAAATCACCCTTGCCTTGAGTTAGGGGGAAATTGACCCTAGATCTAACAAGAAAAATAACGCTACCTCCTTTTTTGCGGTGATCGTCAGATTTTCAAGAGACGTCAGGGATAGAGGATGCCAATTAGGCAAAATTTGGGATATTTATATGGTCAATCATTTATAATATAGATGAGGTGACATCAATGTTTACAAACACAAGTTAGCACCTGGTCTACTGACATGTTAAAGGTGCGAAGAATACGCCCATACAGTTACAGCATTCAATAGGCTTATCACGCCTGATTGAGCACGAGTTTTAAGGTGTTGGCATTATGATTTGGTTTCTAAGGAGTACGCGCAAGCCGACTTTAATAAACTCTGAGATGAGCAAGCGTGCATTCGTTTGCGATTTCAGCGTCGCAAAAAATTCATGAGCGATTTCACCCTCTGCGTTTTACGCGAATTTGTAAAGTGTTCGTAAAATCGCGTAGAACTCTGATGTTGCTAGGACTTGTCTTTTGTTTTGCTGCGTGACCTTCGGCGTAAAAACGCGAAACGCAGCGTCTCTAGTGAAGACAGAAATTTCCCTCCAAAAAATGTCATTTTTCGCCGATTTTCAGGAAAACTAATACGGTGACAATTTTTTTTATTTCGGTATTTTCAAGTATGTAACTTAGACCTAAACATATGTGAAAATCAGAAAAACGTTCGGCCCCTTTGTTATCTTTTTGGGGCACTTTACTTTAATATCGGTGCATCACATTTTCCCATAGAGTTGCGTGGTAAATAATGTAAAATTTTGAGAAAAAAATGCACTTTTTGAAAGTCTTTTTTCTCAAAAACGAATATGGTAAGCCATTATTTCAGATTTGTTATCAGCACAAATGAATGTACTATATATCAAATTTTAAAGAAATTCTTCGGCCCATTTAAATGCATGATGCAAACACCTAAAAGCACAGCCCTGCAGGTTGAAGTCAATGTCACCTTATCTATATAGTAATAACAATTATTTAAATTAAATGTACCATTCGATTTGTTCGTATGATAATACGTGTTCGATATTCGAATGAAAACTATATACCAATATGAAAAATGTTTTGGAAGCATTCACGTCAAAAGCTGTCATTATTTTGTTTTTGGTCGTTCTGGACAGAAAACGTTCCATAGGCAAACTCTCTCATTTACTTTTCTCTACAATTCTTATGGGGATATTATATAATACAGACTGTAAGACACTTGATTTCCTTTCCTAATACTGCGTGCATATAACTTCGCACAAAATGCGTTAAGAGGTGCAAAATTTATTATTTCCTTCACATGATGACCAGTGAACGTCAAATTGAATGTACGTAGTGAAAAGTCATTTATCATCAAGCAAGTGCGACTTGGATTGCTCCAGCGATGACGTAACATGTCATTACAGCCATCCGTTGACGTCTGCTTTCTCCATTAGCCTACCGTACAAGAATCTGATGTTCAGATATAACATAGATGTATATGCAATAAAACGAATAGAAATGTAATTAAGCAATTGCCCTTTAATCCTCGTCCGACCGGGGGGAGTGGTTACAACCTCCCCCCCCCCCAAAAAAATGGATGATTCCCTGTCGCACAAAAACGCAAACGAATATGTTCTAAGGCCTTTATGTATTTGTAAGTTCATCCTTTGCGGTCATTTCAGGGAACAGATATTGGAGGTATCACCTTCAGGGAGCTCAGGGTGTCCCGTCAAAGTCGGAAGGTAGGGGGTGGTTGCCACCTTCC